>BPLQ01005951.1:0-115519 GCA_021605075.1 Caerostris darwini | reverse complement strand
CTTGACGGATTTTCCTAAAGGGAGGTTTTTGGTGAAAAAAAAAGAGTCAGGGAGGAGATTGACGATGAGGCTGAGAAGTGTCTACTCAAGGAGAGGGAGGAATGTCTTGACGGATTTTCTTAAAGGAGGTTTTGGCAGAGGAGAGGGAGCATGTTCTGCGACGAATCGACAAGAAGTGTTTTTTCTTTTCAGTAAAGTGACTGAACATGCCAAAGAGTTCTCCTGTTTTCAAAGTGAGCCCCTTGTGGTTGTATCAGGCCGTATGATAGTGGGTCTGATGCAGATAGGAGGCATGGATTCGTCGTAGACTCGAGAACTCTGAAAATCACCGACCTTGGAGGGGAACTGCACTATGAATCAAATTATATCTTTAATTTTAATTTCTTTCAATAATAATTTGTAGTAACCCAAAGTTCTGTGCATATATATATATAATGCTTGTAAATAAAAATTAAAGTGTTGCCATGAACCTAAAAGTAGCCCTCTTTTTGAAGTCGTTTTAAGTCTACTATAGGCCGAGACGGTACAATACATTGAAATTGACATGTAAATTAATTCTAAGTTTCTTTTTTATAACAATACATTTAATTTTTTTACAGAAAATTTGACAATATGCTGGGTCTACTCGAGCAAATTGATTGACTCATCACGAAAAAGAGTTCCCGTCTACTCAACTGAGATTCAACTTTTTAGCACCATTACAATTTAGAATATATATGCAGACATTAATTACATGACAAAAAAAAACCTAGTTCTTTCCTTAAAATGGCCTCTTCTAGACATAGGACTCTCTAGATTCAAAAATCAGTTTTGAGAAATTTTTCATTTTTCTTTGAATGATAAATAGATTTTCTCAGAAATTTTTATTAAAAAATGCTCTAATTAAATAAAAAAAATATTCATTTACATTTTTAAAAACAGCTATCTGAAAATAACTAAATATTCTGCAAATTTAAAACAAAAATCATCATTCATATTCATTTAAAATCATATCCTTGTTGCCAAAAAAAATTTCGTACTTTTATGCACTACGAAACCTATTAATAATATATCTTTCACAAAATAACCTTAATCTTAACCCTAATTCATTGTATCAATTACGATAATTAATAATACTCCTAAATAAACTTTTCTCGAACAACAGGTACTAATTCTATCACGGGCACTTTCCACGGTTTATTTTAATTAATTAAAAGAAGAAGCCACCGGATTATTCACTGTAACCGTGTCCGAGTGAAAGCCAGCTTTCTTCCATCAGCAACAGCTCTGTCCGCGAAGATTCATTCTTTCTGCTCATTTCGAATACGGTAGTTTGAAAGGAAGAGCATCAAGTATTCATGGCGGGGGAATTAGATTTTGGTTTAGCACCATTTTGCCATGGGCTCCATGTAGATCTGCGAGAATACATTACGGGGATGATGCTAAAGATAGATCTCTTGACGCTTTTGTTCTTTTAGGGTTACCGTGAAAGGAACTCGTCGACGCTCCAAGTAGAACTATGTGTCCATGTACTTTCAAGGTCATTATATTGTTTCGTATATTAAATATATTTGTTTCATAATTATCTTTAATTGTATGCGTTTAACCATTCTAACAAGGTCTAAGCAATATTTAATATACAAGCTACAAATAAATATTGTACGGGAAATAAATTATTTTCTTATCATCATGGAAAAAATAAATAACACTAAATGAATAACTAATTAATAAATTAATAATAATTATTATTATTAATAAAAATAATTACGAATGTTGTTTAATTTGTTATAAGCACACTAAGATATAAAAACATGTAATATAAAAAAAAATTTTAAGTCAATTCCTACTTTATTTTTCCCTATATTGCAGAAAGTCCTTTATAAATAATGTTCATTCATTTTTTTAAGTTTATCTGGCACCATCTGTTGGTAGATATATGTAACTTAAATCTAAAAAAAACTAAAATTAATTAATTTAATTTAATTACTGAATTAATATTTGAAAAAACTGTATTAACATCCAGTGCCATCCACTACAAGTTTCAAAAAATGTATTTGAACTTGAGTGGATGAATAAAAAGTACTTTATAAACAATTGAAAATTTGAACAAGTTATATATAGGATGAGTGTGAGCTAATAGAAGGAATTTAAATTGCAGAAAACAAAACTTCAATAGAAATGCATTGCAAACATAAACCCAAAACCGACAAAACGTATTTCCAATCAGAGAGGCAACCACATTTGGTATATTATTGCTCAATTGGCGGTGAAAAAAGTCTTCAAATTCTTGGGTCAACTAAATTGAGATTTGGCCAGTTCTGTGATAAAATTTCATCAATCTCTCTCTCTCTCTCATTTTTTCATGATATATATGTTTATAGAATATATATATATCTATATAATTATTATCATTATTTAACTAATATTTTTTTTAATTGTTCTCCTTTTCTAGTTCAATGGGAAGCCCTTACTGCTTACTGATAAATAATGCGCATCTCTATAGTAAATACTTCGATTGGGAACAATTTATCTGATTCCAAACCAAGTTTCATTAAAAAGTCTAAATCACAATCTACCAGGTCATTTTGATCCTGAAGGAAACCGATTATAAACAAAAAAAAATTACATTTTTTATTGTCTAACCATGTTTCCCACTGGCAAAAGCGCCTCCAGTGGCGTTCAGGATAAATGGTCAGTTGGTCTACAGACTCTCACCCGGAGAAGAAGGATACTTCACGCGCCCTGTTCAAAGCCAATTTCAGATTTTCGACTTAGAAGTGGAATCCTTCCACAAATCTATAATTGTCTTTAATTGTATGTGTGTGGTGTTTGTGCATGTGTAAATGAATCCCGTGAGTTCTCAAAGCTCAAGTATCACAACCCAACCTGTACACTATAATTAGAAATTACATAATTAAAAATATGCATTTCCTTATTTGAGAAATTTCAACTGTGGTTCATTTTTTTCAATTCCTACTATTAGTTCACACTCTCCCTATATATATTTATAAATCTTGTTCAAATTTTCAATCGTTCATAAAATACTTTTTCTTCATCCACTCAAGTTCAAATACATTTTTTTGAACCTGTAGTGGCGATAATGATGTTGATACAGTTCTTTCAAATGTTAATTCATTCATTAAATTTAATTCATTAATTTTAATTTTTTTTTTAGATTTAAATTGCATGTATCTACCAATAGATGGCGCCTGATGTAAGAGGAAAATTTCAACATTATTTGTACTGCAATATAGTGAAAAAAAAGTCGGAATTGACTTAAAATTTTTTTTATATTACTTGTTAAAAATTATTTTACTCGATTTGATTTCAAAAATTATAAATTCATTTTTAAATCATATTTTTAACATAGTAGATCAAAATAATATAAATTATAAACACTAGGACATAAATCATAGACACTGGAAAATATTTATTACTAGGATTACTAGAAGCTGAACAAATTACCATGAAAAAAAAATATTTACACATTCTGACATCAGTTACTACTTAAAATAATGCTTTTCGCGTAAAGTGATTTATTGAGACTATTATTTTAGAAAACTTTTTACCTCGCATGATCCAAGAAAAGTAATTTAATTTTCGAAATCCGATATTGGATAAAATAAATGGCAATGCATACACATTACATTAAAGGTGTAATCTGTTTGAAATATGCACTTGGATTTATGCATTTTAAAATTATTGCTTGCAGATTATATGCCATATGTTGGGGAATAAAATGGCAAAAGATTGAACCAATCACTTTGTAGTAATAAATTGAAGAAGCTTTTAAGCTAGATATCGGGTTTAATGTAAATGGATTTAGGACGATATTCCAAAAATATTAAAGTATTTAAAATTTTAAAAATAACATGAAAAAAAAATTTTTTTTTTTTTGAAGACATCAAAGTAAACTTATCTATAATGTCAATTTATCTTTTATCTGTTTTAAGAGAAATACAAAAAATCAGATTAAATATGTCACTTATATTTCAAATATGCCACTTATATTACAAACATTTATTATAATATTTTATATGCCACTTATAAAATATTATAATAAATGTTTGGAAAGTAAAAATTAATTTTCAGAAAATGATATAACTTATAAAACTTCCCAAATTTATTTATCACTTTCGAATACGCCCACCCCTTGGAAAACTATCCTGTTTCAGTGAACAAGCAGATATCTATAAAAATAGATTTGTGTTATTTGATGTATCTGTCTATATCTTAAAATACGGTAAATAAAGATGTTGTATTTCTAAATTTTCTGGCACTCGGTACCACATTTTTCGGGTTCGAGTTCCAGTGGTGTCATAGATGTTTACAATGGTTCGGTATCCACTCTAAACTGTAGGTCCCGATCTAGCATGACTGTAGGGAGTTGGACGTAGGGCTGACAACTCTACCCCGTAAAAAAGAAAAATATCTCCTAGAAGGCAGATGGCCTTGTCCCACTATGGGGCTGTTGCTCCAATGAAGAATGTAGGTTTGGTTTGTCGCTCCACGGTCATTTTATGCACACTTTGGTCGAATTAGACCGGAACCTACAGCTTAACGCGGATTCCGAACCACTAGCAGACATCCATGCTGCCGAAAGGATTGGAACCGGAAGCCTGTGGTACTAACGGCCAGTGAGCTAACCAATTGGCCATCTGGCCGCACGCCAATGAGGAAGAAGAATTTATAATTTTAATCAAGCGTCTTGTACATTGAAGCTTGAAATTGTAATAATAACAGTAACATTATACTAACACCATAATAACACTAACATTACGCATAGAAAATCAATATTACAAAGGATAATAGGATCCTAATGAGATAAAAAAAACAGGTGTACTCGTTATCAATGAATTAATTAATCTTTGGCTGTATCTATATTTGCCATTGTATTGAAAAATAACCATATACCAGAATATCATCATTAAAAAGAAACCACGAAAATAATATTCTTATTTACATCACTCTGAAAAAAATCATTTCCTAGCATTTATTGAAAGAGGAAGATTTATTGCTGAAACGAAATATTTATACACACTACTACATGAAATGCAATACAACAGCACATTCTTCATATATATATGGTACCAGCAATATATTTTTTCGGGAAACATTGCATGTATTGAATAGTTGCCCATAAATAAGTCCATATAAATAAATTCTTATAGGATCTGTTTTTCCACATCTTAAGAATCTTTCACTGCCATGAAAGCATTGCATATAGAAATGTTTCAACATATTTCACAAGCAGTTCAAAGAAACAAGGAGGAAAGGGATATGAGATGCAATATTTTTTACAAAAGATTTTCATTTTAAATAAAAGAATGAAGAAACTCTTATTGCTGATATTTTACAGTAAAGGAGTACATTTTTAAAAACTGCTTCTGGAATGTAAGTAAAAAAGTATATATAAGAAATATATATAGGTGGTTATTAAAATAACAGAAACACCTATGAATAAAAGTGCATTTAATTAAGAATGCGCTTCGTAAGCATTAAAATGCAATCTTAGCAACCAGATTTTTTTAATATAAGAAGTATATGTCATGATAGTATAAGGTAGCTTTACTGAAGTTGTGTACGTCTTAAAGTTTTCCCAAAAGTGAAAAATGGCAGAGCTCACATATTTTCCAAGAAGCCAAATTGTAGGAGCCCTACTAGGCGGAACAATTGTGGCCGAAAGGTGACCCAGCTTTTAAGCTTTTCCAGAATTACGTTGTCAAAAGTCATGACAGCATACATTTACAAAAATACATACAGCATACATTTACATACATACAAAAGCGTCACACAGAACGGCAAGACAAGCTCGGTAAAACAAAATAGTAGAAGGAAGGAGAAGCTGAGAGAAAGTATATTGGAGCGGCAGGTATTGAAGCCGATTGTAATGTCTAAAAAGAAAACAATTGCAGTCAAAGTGACGCAATCAGCATCTGGATTCTCCAGTGTCAATCATTGCAGTTAGGTGGCACCTTCATAAGCAGGACAATTACGTCTATTGCAGCAATTCCCAAGCCACTTGTGCACAGCTGTTGATGCCAAACTTTTTCGTCTACAGTAGTGCCACAACCACAAAACCCAGTCGATTGATAAGTGGGTCAAACGAATTCTCTTTCACACTTTCCCCCTCAACAGGACGGGTGTACGTTCGGAGGACATCAACACAAGCGTATGATCGTGATTGTCTCCAGCCAACTGTTAATCATTGAGGTGGATCTGTCGTGGTATGGGCAGCCATGTAGGGGTTTTATGCTGCCCAATCTTAAGTCTTAATGGAAGGACCACGACTTAAAAGTTTTAGCTGACCATATCCATCCTATGATGCAACCTTTGTGTTCTGCAGGAGATGTATTTTTCCAGGAGGATAATGCTCCTATCTATACAGCGGGATCTGTCTCGTGGTTTGATGAACACGAGGATGAAGTAAAATATCTACCTTGGCCCCGCACAGTCACCCAACCTCAATATTATCAAGCATGTATGGTCTATTTTAGAGAAATCTATCCGGAATCGATATCCTCCACCGGCATCTCTTCTGTAACTTTCAAAATATATGTATGAAGAATGGTTCAATATTCCTCGAAACACTATTCAGTACTTGTATGATTTAATTCCCAGACGAATCCAAACTGTTTTACTCGTACATGCCAAAGGCAGTCCTACGCCATATTATTAAGGGATTCCTTATAACTGTAGTATGTTTCCATTATCTTGATAATCAATTGTATACATATATAATATTATAACATATACAATATACGTTAATTCATTCTCTATATTTCAATATTGAATTATTAACTACAATGGAATATTTATCAAATACATAATAATGATATCAATATTTAGTTAGAATAATTAGTTTTCCTAAATTGCAATGCCTTTAGTTTGAATAATTAATTATTATATAAAACCTTTGTCTGAATAAGTGCACCGTATTCATGAAAATTTACCACATTTAACTAACAAAAATTGTATTGAAATAAAATTAATATTTTTTAAACTTTTATTATTTATTCATTATTTATGCTGATCACTGTCATAAAAAATTCACTTTTAGCACAAGAATGTGATAGCTTCAACGTTATATAGGATTAACCACATGTCCTTCAGGAAGAATTTTCTAATTAGCATACATTTGAGTTACAAATGAATGGAAAAGTAGGAAATTTGGCCTAGTAACAATAAATTAAGTTGTCAAAACACACATCCATCTTATTACGATATGCATATATTTGTTGTGCATCCATTATAATAACTATGCATATGTATTTGAAATTAATCAAATGAACCAACACTTACTGCTTGTCAGTTTGAGAAAAGTTAGCGTCAATGCAAATGATATGCTAATATCTAGAGAACACTTTATCTGTAGTCGCTGTAGGAAAAAAAGCGCGTAATGCTTCTCGAGACTTGACTGGAGTTCTTTAAAAGATCTCTAAATCGATTCGGGCACTCTCTGGAATCGATTTACTATTTGAGATCGATTTATGCATATTCCTTTGAGTTATCTCTTAAGTTGGAAGGAAGGAGTTAGGAGTGAAAAGTTCATGTTAAAAATTTTACAAAGGATTTTATATATATTTAAGTAAGGAAAACGTTTGAATGTAAAGGCAATCTTTGCAACAGAAACCTATTTAAATTCGATAATTATGTATTATAATAGTTAATATAGTTTTTTTGCTGAACATAAGTTCTTATATAAAAAAACTCCCTAGTTAAATATGCTATATTGCATGATAGTAATGTGAACAGCTAGAGGTGGTGGAGGGCTCAATTTTGACAGAGCTGGTGGCGTCCGTTGTGGTTACTACTTTAAGAAATGAGGAAGATACCTGTGTGGTGAATATTACAAGCGTCTAGCATCGTGATTTAAGCAGTCAGGTGGGAGTTTTCGGGTTTTTCTCCAAACGAAACGCAAATGGGGATCAGTTATCCATAAAAGTCATCTCAGAGTGTAAATTTGACATGAATGTTATGTTTTTTTTTAAAAAAAGGTGGACGTAGAGTCGGCTTCCACATTTAAGTAGCTAATTAAATATCTTTCAGGTATGAACCTGAAAGATATTTAATAATATATTAGAACTAATCATATGATATCAAATCATAGAACTAATAATCTGATTTAGAAATAATAATATCAGTGATACATTCTATTCGTTATTAATGATAAAGAAAATATGAATTAAATTAAAATATATTAGAGATATGTATTCGTTAATGTCAAATTTAAGTTTAAACATTTTTACATAATTTGAATTTGTTTATTATATAATTTCTGATGTTTGATTTTTAGAGCCTTTTGTTATGTACTTTCATTAAAATTTAAATGAAAGTTAATTATGTTTCAGATTAAAGTTAATTAAGTCCATAATTTGATTTATATTTATTATACATTATTATTTTTATTATATATTATATCTATTTATTTGTTATTGTATATTATTATTTATATTTATTATACATTTATATTTTTGCGTTGTACGAATTTCCGATTTATGAATTTATTATAAAAATATAATTGTAATCTTGACTTCTGCATACATAGAATATTATCTATATCGCAACTTGATGATATTTTTAATAGAATTACTATAATTATAATTTTTTAAGTTTTAAAATTATATTAATTCGCGAAATTCAAACATTTTTTCAAATTATAATAAATCTTACATTTAATGCAAGCATGAAAAATTATATTTTCGGAGCAAAAATTTTTATACTTTAATTACATTTCCCAAAGTGTTTAAAATAAAATAAATCTTTATTTAAAAGAAAATATGCAAAAGTGTATAAATATTTTTTTTTAATTTTAAAAGATGTGATTTTTATATTATGACATATTTTTGAACACTTAATATAAACCTCTTAAGACTGTAATGGGTATTTCAAGATTTAAAAGCCATCACAAATGCTATTTTTCTTTTGCCCTTTTAATTTTTTAAAGTGTTAAGCGATTAATTACAATCATGGCGCTAAAAGATATAAAAATTTATAACCTTACTTATCACTTTATGCTGCAATAAAGGTTAAAATAATGACGAAATAGTCAATGTATAAAAAATTAGCATGAAATTATATGGATATTTATTAGAAAAAATGAGCACATAAAAAGTAATTATCTATATTTCTGTTTCATTATTCATTTTAACGCATCAAAGAATTAAAAAAAGGCAAAACTATTAGTTAATAATGATGTCGTTAAAATTTTACTGCTTTTTAATGTGAAAATAATTTTACGTTTCACAGAAAAATAATGATATGATTAATTTTTATTGCAAGCGAAATTACTAGTTAAATTAATGATGCGTATATTTTAAGAAGAGTCATATTATGATCATGGCTATATTTTTGAGAAGAAACTTATATTTTTTTCGAAGGTATATTTTTATAAAAAGTGAAATCTAACAAGACATTTATTAATAAGGCATTGTCATTAATAATACATTAATAAGACATTGCCATTTTAAATAATTGTGTCTGCATAAATATAGGCAAGTTAAGTTTGTCGTTGTTGTTGTTGTTTCTTATCCCACTTGGTCGACAAAAACAATAAGTCCATGAATCCGTATGTTATCATGGGAAAATGGGACAGCTTCTGTTGTGATGGAGCACCCGTAAGTAAAAGTCTGACTCGTTTTCGTGTTGCAGAAGGAATAGAGCTGTGCATTCCGAGGGGACTTTTAGGAGAAACTGCACTGTATTTGCGTATATAGGAGAAAACCCGGAATACTTCCACCTGGTAGTCCGACTGACGAGGCAAGAGGCTGAACACCACAAACGCCATCGAGGCTCCTCGTTTTTTGAAACAGTGTCTACAACAAAGCCTCCAGTGGATTGAACCTCAGGCCTAATGCTCACCAGCGACGTACGTTGCCATTCAACCATGAGTCGGGCATTCTAAATTGTTCACTATGAAATTAAACTTTTAAATTGAGAAGGGGTTTTTCTTATGTTGTTCCAAATGTTTTCCAAAATATTTTAAAAGGTGCATTCTATCTACATATTTTCATCATTAAACTAATTTTACAAATTTTTATTGAGTTAATTTTATCAACATTGAAATAAAAATTTTCAGACATCAATCATATTTTCCAATAAAACCTCTTTTTTTATTCTAAATTGTATTAGAATTTCTTTCTGAAAATTCTCTTTCTCAAATAGAAATAAAAAAGACTGAACTAGATTTGTTTTGCCAACAAAGGCAAAGGAGTATTTTTGAAGACACTTAAAACAGAATTAAGTGTTGAAAGGTTAACTGGTGTTTTACGACTTCCAAAAAGCAATAAGGTTTGTCATAACGATTGATATCTGTAAACACAGACGTTCCCTGAATACTGCTTTTAACAATTTATTTGAAACAAAAAAACTTTCAGCCTTCCTCCGCAAAAAGCCAAAGAGAGAGAAAAGAAAATTTAAAGAATTTGTATCGTGTTTCACTGTTTGCTGAGAAAAAAAAATTTTTTTTTCGTAAATATCTTTTTAAAAGTTGTTGCGATCTTTTTTTTAGGAAAAATAAAAATAATTTTAGTTATTCCAGAGCGAATAGAGTATAATATTTCAATGCGTATATAAGTATGCTTAAAAAAAAGATAAAAGCTCCTAAAAAAAAGATATTTACATTATATATATATATATGTATATATAATGTAAATATCTTTTATATATATATATATATATAGTTTCTTTATAAATTATTATATCATTCATATTTTAATTCGTTTTAATAAATTTTACTATCTTTTTAAAAAAGGTCAAATAATTAAAAAAAAAAATTAAAAAAAAAATTAAAAAACTATTCAGTAATTTTATTAGTAATAAGAGCAAAATATATTTAAAATACTGATTAATCGATGTACTTTAATAGAAAATACCATTCTAAAATGTATACTGCATAAAAATATTCAACAACCAACATTTTTCTTGTCATATTTGTAACAAATTGGAGCCTGATGGCCAAATGACAAGGGCTTGACGCTCGGGGCCACAAGGTTAGAGTCTCGGCGGTGCCATGGATGCTTGCAATGGTTCGGAAGCCCTTTAAACCGAAGGTGTCGGTCTAAATACGATTGTTGGACTCAGGGCTGTTACCCCTATCCTGTAAAAAGAAAACATCTTCTGTCTCGAACTCTGCCAGTAGGCGGATGGCCTTATGCCATCATGGTTATCATTTTAAGAATTTATTCCAAATTATTAACAAATATGATACAAGTAAAATTACAATGTAAAATTTCATCACTAACAACGAAAAATTCCTCGTATTTTGGTTTATTATTTGAACAAAAACAAGAGACCTAATTTATAATTTACATAAAGCAGTAAATTAAATGCAGTGAGCATATATGTAACATTTTTGAAGTTTGGATGCGTTATTAATTTCGCTGATTTAACACAAAATACTTTGAATCGATGACCCAGGGAAAATGTGTGGCCTATCTCATATATATCAGTTCAGAAAGGTTTAAATTCGAATATATTGGTAGAGATCATTGCAGTCACTAAACACCGTAGAGCAACAAACAAACTTTCATAAATATACGAATAAATAAATTTGAGTTTTATTTAATTTTTTATCGCATTATTTTTTTTCTGGAACATTTGACTTAACTATCATAACATATTTCTCAGAAAATTTTTTATAATACGGATACAATTATTAGTAGAATTTTAAATGAGCTCCGATTGCAAAAATTTGAGAATCACTGCTCTAGTGTAACAAAAAAATGAAAATGATAATTACACTTTTATATCGCAAATATTTTTAAATTAACATTAACAAATAAAAACTCTTCAATAAGGATCTGATAAAGTAATTTCGTTTTTATATTCACGAATCGTGTTCCGTAAAGCTGGCAGCCTGGAGGGAGGAGTGAAACGAAAGAGGGAAACGAAACACCTGACATAGTTTATCTCCTTTTCCATTTGCTGCTTGCCCACACTTACGCATACTTTTTGCTTTGTTTAACAAAATAAAACCGTAGCAGCGTTTTCAACTTCTCTTTGGCATTTGTCTTCACTTTCAACGGTTCTGGTTGAAAAGGTTCAACTTGTAAATCGCTTCCCAGCTTCCTGTTTGAATAGCTGTTCCAGATTTCGGCCATGTTATGACGTGTCCGAGCTAGAGCTAGTCACTCGGTCATCAGGCCCCCATGGTTGACTACTAGAAGCCTCAGCATCTATGCGATTTTCAATATTAAAAAAATTTCCATTGCAGCTTATGAGATTGTAATGTCTACAGCCAATGAAAACCAGCAGCCTTATTAACTGAAGAAGAACTAGTAGTTAATGTCCACTGATAGTAGATTGAGGATTAAACACAAAACATTGTCTCTTGAAACCTTTTGGATATTAAAAATCTGTGAAAGTTTGACTACAATTTTCAACATTATATGTGAATTAGGATTTATAACAGGAATTAAAATTTTCTACCCTCGCCACAGTGAAGTGTAAAACTAGAAAAAATATCCAAGGCACTGTAGAGGAAATTAGAGTATGCCTTTCAAACATAAACCGAAACATTGAAGAAATCGTTAGGACACTTCAAGCTCATTTTTTTTCATAAACACAAGAATAAATAAATTTAATATATGTTTCATTTAATTTTTATATCTCGTAATTTTTTCTGTAATACTTGATTGAATTATTATAAGATATAACTCAAAAAGTTGTTTATTGTGCGACTACAATTATTTGTAAGATTTTAAATGAACCTCAACTGCAGAGAAGTTTGAAATGTAATAAAAAATAAAAATCTAATGTAACAAAAAAATAAAAATCGTAATCATATTTTCATATCGCAAGTATTTTTAGATTAACATTAACAAATAAAAACTCTTCAATCAGGATCTGACAAAATAATATGGTTTTTGTATTCACGAATCGTGCTTCGAAAAGCTGACAGCCTGACTCACACCTCAGAGGGAAATGAAACACCTGACATTGTTTATCTCCTTTCCATTTGCTGTTTGCCCACACTTGCGCAAGCACACTCATGCTTCTGCTTTGTTTAACACAACAAAACCGGAGTACTGTTTTCAACCTCTCTCGGCGTTTGTATTCATTTCAGCAGTTCTGGTTGAAAAGGTTGAACTCGTAAATCGCTACTTCAGAAATCTGTTTGAACAGCTGATCCGGATTTCGGGCGACGTTGTGACGTGTCCGAATCATGACAATTGTAAACTCGGCAGCAGAAGAATGTGGAGTGAGGGAATTCAGAGTTGCGGTTACAGTGTTTTGGTTTCTTTGCATTCAAACATCGCTGCGCAAGCGAATATTAATGATAATGTTATAAATCATCGTTTGGTAGACTAAATAAACTTTTCATAGGATTAATATTTGTATTAATATTAATTTATGTTATGTGTTTTAAGTAATTTATATATTTTTTAAAACTTTTATTTTATTCATAATATTTTGCAATAAATTTTATATTGTTTTTTTCATTCACTATTGTCAGCTGTGCTTATTTATGTGTGCAGAAGAAGAATTAGTTAAAAAAATATTCCGTTTTTGCTCAAAATAGGATTCCATTTTCATTTTGTACTCCATTACAGACATTTAAATCAATTATCATAATCTTTATCGCTGCAATAGCCCCATGGTGGGCCAAGACCGTCTGTTTACTGGCAGATTACGAAACATGAGATTACAATTATTTTTAAGATTTTAAATGATCCCAGACTGCAAAAAGTTTGCGAGCCACGGCTCCAATGTAATAAAAAAATGAAAATGGTAATCAGACTTTCATATCTCAAATATTTTTAGATTAGCATTAACAAATAAAAACTCTTCAATCAGTATCTGATAAAGTAATTTTTTTTATATGAACATAGTTTTTCTATTCACGAATCGTGCTCCGAAAAGCTGCCAGCCTGACTCACACATCAGAGGGAAACGAAACACCTGACATTGTTTATCTCCTTTTCCATTTGCTGTTTGCGCACACTTACGCATACCTCTGCTTTGTTTAACAAAACAAAACCCGAAGCACCGTTTTCAACCTCTCTTCGGCGTTTGTGTTCGTTTCAGCGGTTCTGGTTGAAAAGGATAAACTTGTAAATCGCTGCTTCTTGAAATCTGTTTGAACAGCTGTTGCGGATTTGTGCGATGTTATGACGTGTCCGAATCATGACAATTGTAAACATGGCAGTGGAAGAATGTGGAGTGAGGGAATTTTAGAGCTGCGGTTACAGTGTTTTGGTTTCTTTACATTAAAACATTGCAGCGCAAGCGAATATTAATGATAATGTTAAAAATGATCGTCTGGTAGAACTAAATAAAATTAGCACAGGATTAATATTTGCTTTATTATTAATTTATTTTATTTGGTTGGAGTAATATCTTATATTTGAATGTCCTTTTTTTATTTTATGTATTTTTTTTTTTTAATTTAATTTTATTTATAATAATTTTTTTGGAAATAAATTTTACATTTTTTTCCCCTCACTTTTTCAGCTGTTCTTATTATGTGACGCAAAAGAAGAATTAGTCACCAAATTTTCTGTTTTTTGCACAAATTTCAATACGCATTCCATTTTGATTTTGTACTTCAATTTTAGACATTTAAATCAATACACTTTCTTATTATTTATTACGTAATTTACGTAATAAGCAATGAAAATTTTTGCTAAGTAAAAAAATAATGCATTAGTTCTGTAATCTAAGAAAATAAATAATAGTATAGACACGTTTATTATTATTTTTTTTTTTTATTCAACGATTATTACACAATTAAAATTATTATTACACATTTTATAAAAAATAAATTTTTATCCTCTTATTATATTATTCTGCGTTCATTAAATTTATTAATAATAGAATTTAAATATCTAAATTATTTTTGTAACAATTAAAAATATAAAAAAAATATTATATTTAAAAATATTTAGGTTTCAAATAAATTTGCTTTGTCTAATTAATTAAAACGGTCAATAAAATTAAACTATTTTTTCCATGAATTTCAATGAGACTATTCCATCATGATTCATTAGCCCTTTAATGAATCATATAAATATCAGTAAATATTAGTCATTTTTAAAGAAATTAATTAACATTTTATCAGAATTTTTAATCCAATTTGTTTAATGTAACAATTAAACAAAATACTTGAAATTCATTAAATTCTTTCAAATTAGCAAATCTTTCAATCAAATAAATTATAATAATTAGAGAAATTATTTTTTGTGTTTTTTAACTGAATAGAAAAATGTTTTCTGTTAACAACCATTTATAACTGTAAAAATAATTACAGTTATTTAATAAATAATATAAAATAAATAATAAGTAAATAAAATGCTGAAATTCATTGGAATTCAAGAACAATTGCAATTATTTTAATAAGTGATAAAATAAATAATAAGTAAATAAATCCAAGCCAAAATAATAAATTAATTAATTAAATGAAGAATAATTAATTTATTATTAATTCTGAAGTAAATAAATTATGCTGAAATTCGTTAGAATTCTTTTAAATGAGCACATTTTTCAATCAAATCACATACAATATTTAGAGATACTTTTTCATGTATTTAAATGGAACAGAAAAATATTTTCTCTTAAAAACCATATATAATTGTAAAAATAATTGCAGTTTTCTTTATGTTACCCTTCACGTATTTAAGCTTCTCTTATTATTTTTCTTTCTTTAATTATAAGTAAACTTTGTTACAACTTCTAAAATTCCATTTGAAATACATTTTTTATGCATCTTTGTAATATTTACTTAAAACCAAATACGAATTAGAAGTATCAACTTGATATGCACACATAAAAATAAAAGAAAAATTAAGTTTGGAAACAAATATTTACAGAACGCTATTCGAAAATCCTTTGGTACGTCAAAAATAAAAAAATCGCCATTAGTTTCCTCTCTTCAAAGACATCCACCTAAAAGCACAAAATATCTTTTCCATAAAAGAACAAAAGCACACTTTTGTGCATGCATACTCAAAGAATCTGGGCGTGATAAATCGAATCACTTTGAAACAGTTGGCAGCGGAATTTGGGGAACTCAAAGGAAGTTATTTATTCTATTAGATTTCCCCTAACGGTTCACTTTTCTAGTTCAATGAGGTGTTCCCAAAGAACTCGACAATGTTGCCACCCGACCGCAACAAATGAAGATATGTGAGAGGAATGGATGGAATTTTTTTTCTTTCTCTCGCTCTTAGATAATTCACGCGCACACTAAATGATATTAAGCGAAAAGAATGCATTTCGAGGGAGAGAGGCAAGAATCTATTCGATTGAATTTCATGAGGTTGTCATATTTCGCGAGATGAAGTCTTGATACTTTATAGCTAGATTAAGTATTTTGAATCAAAGTAACACAAGGAATTATAGTTCTTATTGATTTCCGTTATGTGTTATAAAAGAGTTTGGATTACTTCTTACAGTATTTTTTCTTCTCTTTAAAATTAAGAGATCTAGTTTTTTTTTATGGAATCATTAGAAGACATAACTTGGCGTTGTTAGGTCATTAGAATTCTTTCAAATAAGCAAAATTTTCAATCAAATAAATTATAATAAAAATTAGACAAAATAGTTTTTCGTGTATTTTATATGGAACAGAAAAATATCTTCTATTACCACCATTTATGACTGTAAAAATAATTGCAGTTTTTTAATAAGTAATAAAATAAATAGTAAGTTAATAATTAAATTAGATAAGAATAATTAATTTATTATTAATTATGAAGTAAATAAATTACTGAAATTCATTAGAATTCTTTCAAATAAGCACATTTTTCAATCAAATCACTTACAATATTTAAAGAAAATATGTTTTTCGTGTTTTTAAATGGAGCAAAAAAATATTTCCTATTAACGACCATTTATAATTGTAAAAATAATTGCAACTATTTTTATATTACCCTTCTAATATTTAAAAGGCTTTTACTATCAATTTTCTTTCTTCAATTATAAGTTTATTTCGATTTCTAAAATTCGATTTGTAATACATTTGTATACATCTATGTTAATATTTTGAAACAAAACACGAATTAGAAACGTCAACTTGTTATGCACACACACAAAAAAAAAAAATTAAAAATTAAATTTGAAAACAAATATTTACTCAAAACTATTCGAAAACCATTTGGTACGTCACAAATAAAATAAAAAAATCACCGTTTCTTAACTTCAAAGACATCAACCCAAAAGCACAAAGATATCTTTTCCATATAAAAAAAAAAAAAAAGAAAGAAAACACTTTTGTGCATGCATACTGAAAGAATCTCTGGAGTGATAAATCGAATCCCTTTGAAACAGTTGGCAGCGAAATTTGGGGAACTCAAAGGAAGTTATTTATTCTATTAGTTTCCTCCTAACGGTTCACTTTTCTAGTTCAATGAGGTGTTCCAAAAGAACTCGACACTGTTGCCACCCGAGCGTAACAAATGAAAATATGTGAGAGGAATGGATGGAATTTTTTTCTCTCTTTTCATTCTGTGGCATTAATAGATAATTCCCGCGCACACTAAATGATATTAAGCGAAAAGAATGCATTTGGGGGGGGGTTGATTCTATTCGATTGAATTGCATGAGGTTGTCATATTTCGCGGGATGAAGTCTTGATATTTTATTGCTGGATTAAGTATTTCGAATCAAAGTAATACGAGGAATTAAAGTTGTATTGATTTTTGTTACTGTGTTATAAAACAGTTTGGATTATTTCTTTCTGGTCTTCTTTCTCTTCTTAAAAGTAGGAGATCATTAGAAGATATAACTTGACGTTGCCAGGCCATTAGAATTTTTTCAAATAAGCAAAATTTTCAATCAAATAAATAATAATAATAATTAGAGAAAATAGTTTTTTGTGTTTTTTTATATGGAACAGAAAAATATCTTCTATTAACAATCATTTATAACTGTAAAAATAATTGCAGTTTTTTAATAAGTAATAAAATAAATAATAAGTTAATAAATAAATGAAATAAGAATAATTAAGTTATTACTAATTATGAAAAATAAATTCAGTTGAAATTCATTAGAATTCTATCAAATAAGCATATTTTTCAATCAAATCACTTATGATATTTAAAGAAAATACTTTTTTCGTGTTTTTAAATGAACAAAAAATTATTTTCTATTAAACATTTATAATTGTAAAAATAATTGCAATTATTTTTATATTACCTTCCATGCATTTAAAAGGCATTTCTTGTCTTTTTCTTTCTTCAATTATAAATAAAGTTTATTTCGGGATCTAAAATTCTATTTGTAATACATTTTTATACATCCGTGTATTATTTTGAAACAAAACTCGAATTGGAAATATCAACTCACTATGCACACAAAAATAAAAGGAAAATTAAATTTGGAAACAAATATTTACAGAACTCTATTTAGAAAATCTTTTAGAACGTCGAAAACAAAATAAAAAATCACCATTAGTTTCCTCTCTTCAAAGACATCCACCCAAAAGCACAAAAATATCTTTTCCATAAAAAACAAAAAAAAACACACTTTTGTGCATGCATACTCAAAGAATCTGGGCGTGATAAATCGAATCACTTTGAAACAGTTGGCAGCGGAATTTGGGGAACTCAAAGGAAGTTATTTATTCTATTAGTTTTCCTCCGAACGGTTCACTTTTCTGGTTCAGTGAGGTGTTCCAAAGAGCTCGACACTGTTGCCACCCGAGCGCATCAAATGAAGATATGTGAGAGGAATGGATGGAATTTTTCTCTCTCTGTGGCATTAATAGATAATTCACGCGCACACTAAATGTTATTAAGCGAAAAGAGTGCATTTCGAAGGTTCTGTTCGTTTGAACTTCATGAGGGTGTCATATTTCGCGAGATGAAGTCTTGATAGTTTAATGCTAGATTTAGGTATTTTGAATCAAAGTAATACAAGATATTAAAGTTTTATCGATTTTTGTTACTGTGTTATAAAAGAGTTAGAATTATTTCTTTCTGGTCTCTTCTATTCTTAAAATTAAGAGATTTATTTTTGTTTTATGGAATTATTAGAAGATATAACTTGACGTCGCCAGGTAATTAGAATTTTTTCAAATAAGCAAAATTTTCAATCAAATAATTTATAATAATAATTAGAGAAAATAGTTTTTCATGTCTTTTAAATGGAACAGAAAAATATCTTCTATTAACAATCATTTTATAACTGTAAAAATAATTGCTGTGTTTTAATAAGTAATAAAATAAATAAAAAGTTAATAAATAAATAAAGAAAATTTAAAGGAAATACTTTTTTGTGTTTTTATTGGAACAGAAAAATATTTTCTATTAACAACCATTTATAATTTGTAAAAATTACTTCTGTTATTTTTATATTACCCTTCAAATATTTAAAAAGCTTTTCTTATATATTTCTTTCTTCAATCATAAAGAAACTGTGTTTTGATTTCTAAAATTCCATTTGCAATACACCTATGTTAATATTTTTAAACAAAACATGAATTAGAAATATCAACTCACTATGCACATAAAAATAAAACAAAAATTAAGTTTGGGAACAAATATTTGCCGAATGCTATTCGAAACTCATTTGGTATAGTATGCCAAAAAACAAAATAGAAAATCGCCATTAGTTTCCTGTCTTCAAAGACATCCACCTAAAAGCCCAAAATATCTTTTCCATAAAAAAACAAAAAACACTTTTGTGCATGCATACTCAAAGAATCTGGGCGTTATAAATTGAATCACTTTGAAACAGTTGGCAGCGGAATTTGGGGAACTCAAAGGAAGTTATTTATTCTATTAGTTTTCCTCCGAACGGTTCACTTTTCTGGTTCAATGAGGTGCTGCAAAAGAACTCGACACTGTTGCCACCCGAGCGCAACAAATGAAGATATGTAAGAGGAATATATGGCATTTTTTTTTCTCTCTCTCTTCTCTTGTGACATTAATAGATAATTCCCGCGCACACTAAATGATATTAAGCGAAAAGAATGCATTTCTGGGGGGGGTGAATCTATTCGATTAAATTTCATGAGGGTGTCATATTTCACGAGATGAAGTCTTGATACTTATTTGCTAAATTTAGGTATTTCGAATCAAAGTAATACAAGGAATTAAAGTTGAATTGATTTTCGTTACTGTGTTATAAAAGAGTTTGGATTATTTCTTTCTTCTAAAACTAAGAGATTTAATTTATTTTTTATGGAATCATTAGAAAATATAACTTGACGTTGCCAGGTTACAGAAAATTAAATATTTTTAGGGTTAGAATAATTTATTGAGAATAATTAATTCAGCAGAATTAAAGGTTTGAGATTTTTAAAAAAAAACTTGCCTTATGTGATGTACAATGTCTAAATTAAGAAAGCATTCTGATCAAAGATTTCTGAATTATTTTTTTTCATTTAATCATTTACTTTTAAGAAAAAAATAGTATTAGTTTGGAAAAATAATTTAAAACTTATCCTTTAGGTTTTATTTTACATTTTACAATGCTTTAACTGTGCAATCAGTATTTTTAAGCCATAACGCAATTTGATGACGTGAAAATCCAATGGCAATAAAAATAAGAACTTATTTTATGAAAAAAAAATGAATCAAAATTTTTTATAATTTTTAAAATGAAATAAATTTTAAAAAAATTAATTTCTTTTATATATTTTTTAAGTTCTGTCATACTATACGCATATTCATTCATCCATCAAACAATCCATTTTTAGGAAGGTATTTTGAGCCTTAATATATTTAAAAGAGAATTGTAACCGTGCTTCCTCCTACACGCTGGCAAGAGCGTCTCCTGTGGTGTTCAGGAGAAATGGTCAGTCTTTCTAAAGACTCTCACCCAAGAGGAGAACAGTGCAACTGGCTCACCCGCTGAGAAACGTTTAGTTTACAGTCTCTCAACCCGAGAGGAAATATATTTAACGCAAATCTGCTTATTAGTTGGCCTACAGACTCTCATTCGGAACGTATATTATGTATTCCGGGAAGGAAGCATGTTTGGCGCACCTTGCGCATACCCGAAGTTTCGGATTTTCTCCTAACAATTTTCTTGTCTTTTTTTTTCTTTCTTCAATTGTAAACAAACTTTATTTGGATTTTTAAAATTTCATTTATAATACATTTTTTTACATCTTTGCAATATTTACTTAAAACCAAATACGAATTAAAAGTATCAACTTGCTATGCACACACACACAAGAAAAAAAGAAAAAATTAAGTTTGAAAACAAATATTTACCGAATACTATTCGAAAATCATTCGGTACGTCAAAAATAAAATTAAAAAATCACCATTAGTTTCTAACTTCAAAGACATCAACCCAAAAGCACAAAATATCTTTTCGATATAAAAAAACAAAAGCACACTTTTGTGCATGCATACTCAAAGAATCTGGGCGTGATAAATCGAATCCCTTTGAAACAGTTGGCAGCGGAATTTGGGGAACTCAAAGGAAGTTATTTATTCTATTAGTTTCCTCTTAACGGTTCACCTTTCTAGTTCAATGAGGTGTTCGGAAGAGCTCGACACTGTTGTCACCCGAGAGCAACAAATGAAGATATGTGAGAGGAATGGATGGAATTTTTTTCTCTCTCTCTCTTTTCTTTCTGTGGCATTAATAGATAATTCACGCGCATACTAAATGACATCAAGCGGAAAGAATGCATTTGGAAGGGAGGGGGAGCCATGGTTCTGTTCGACTGAATTTCATGAGGGTGTCATATTTCTCGGGATGAAGTCTTGATACTTTATTGCTGGATTAGGTATTTTGAATCAAAGTAATACGAGGAATTAAAGTTGTTATTGATTTTCGTTACTGTGTTATAAAAGGATTTAGATTATTTCTTTCTGGTCTTCTTTCTTCTTAAAATTAAGAGATTTAGTTTATTTTTATTTTTATTTTAGTTGCAGTTATTTTAATAAGTAATAAAATAAATAATTATTAAATAAAATGCGGAGATTCATTAGAATGCATTTAAATAAGAAAACATTTTTCAATCAAATAAATTTTAATAATTAGTGAAAATAATTTTACATGTTTTTTTAAATGAAAAAGAAAATTATTTTTTATTAACACATTTTTTTAAATAACAACCATTTATAATAGTAATTGCATTTATTTTTTTATTAACTTTCACGCATTTAAAAGACATTTCTTGTCTTTTTCTTTCTTCAATTATAAACAACCTTTGTTTCGATATCTAAAATTCCATTTGTAATACATTTTTTTATACAACTCTGTAATATTTTGAAACAAAACACGAATTAGAAATATCAACTTGCAATGCAAACACACAAATACAAAAAAAATAAGTTCAGAAACAAATATTTACAGAACGCTATTCGAAAATCTTTTAGTATGTCAAAAATAAAATAAAAAATCACCAATCTTAAATGAATGACATAAATGCCATTTTTTAAAAAAATGATTAGAATGTTTCCATTTACAATTTTTAATCCAATTTGTTTAAGATAATAAATAAATAAAATATTGCAATTCAATATAATTCTTTCAAAATCTTTCAATCAAATAAATTATAATAATTAGAGTAAATATGTTTTCATGTTAAAAATGAAACAGAAAATTTTTTCTACTTAAAACCATTTATAATTGTAAAAATAATTGCAATTATCTTTTATATTACCCTTCAATAAAATAGGCTTTACATTTTAAATAGGCTTTTCTTATCTTATTTCTTTCTTCAATTATAAGCAAACTTTGTTTCGATTTCTAAAATTCCATTTGCATTTAATTTTTCACATATGTGTTACATTTTGAAACAAAACACGAATTAGAAATATCAACTTACTATGCACACACGCGAAAAAGAAGAAAAATTAAGTTTGGAAACAAATATTTACCTAACGCTATTCGAAAATCATTTTATGTCCAAAATAAAATAAAAAATCACCATTAGTTTGCTCTCTTCAAAGACATCAACTCAAAGGCACAAAGATATCTTTTCCGTAAAAAACAAAAAAACACACTTTTGTGCATGCATACTCAAAGAATCTGGGCGTGATAAATCGAATCACTTTGAAACAGTTGGCAGCGGAATTTGGGGAACTCAAAGGAAGTTATTTATTCTATTAGTTTCCTCCTAACGGTTCACTTTTCTAGTTCAGTGAGGTGTTCAGAAGAGCTCGACACTGTTGCCACCGGAGCGCAACAAATGAAAATATGTGAGAGGAATGGATGGAATTTTTCTCTCTCTGCGGCATTAATAGATAATTCACGCGCACACTAAATGATATTAAGCGGAAAGAATGCATTTAGGGGGAGGGAGGGATGATTCTATTCGATTGAATTTCATGAGGTTGTCATATTTCGCGAGATGATGTCTTGATACTTTATTGCTAGATTAAGGTATTTTGAATCAAAGTAATACGAGGAATTAAAGTTGTTATTGATTTTCGTTACTGTGTTATAAAAGGATTTAGATTATTTTTTTATGGTCTTTTTTTCTCTTCTTAAAATATTATATATTAGATATTAGTTTAATTTTTTTTATAACTTGTTGTTTCCAGGTTACAGAAAATAAAACATTTTTAGTGTTCGAATAATTCATTTAGAAAAATTAACTGTGTAGAATGAAAGGTTTGAGATTTAAAAAAAAAAAAGTTGCCTTATGTGATGTAAATAATTCCTATCCAAGAATTCAAATTAATTTTTTTTCATTTAATCATATACTTTTAAGGTAAAAAATACTATTAGTTTGAAAAATAAATTAAAAACTTATTATTTATGTTTTTTTTTCTTCATTTCACAATGTCTTAACTACTTGTACAGTCAGTATTCTTAAGCCTTGCGCAATTTGGTGACTTGAAAACCTAAATGGCAATAAAAAAATAATATTATTTAATGAAAAACAAATATTAATCATTTTTAAAAATAATTTTTGAAAGGAAATAATAAATTCAGAAAAAAATTAACTTCTGTTATATGTATATAGTTATTTATGAGTTAGAGAGCTGGACCTTAATTCAAAAACAAGAGAAGATATTGATAACCTCGGAGAGGAAGATCTTAATAGTTAATATCTGCACCCATCAAAGAGGGTGATGCTTGGAGGAGACGTTGAAATGGTGAAATTGCTTGGAGGAAAGGATATCATAAATTATACAATGTCAAGGAGAATTCAATGGCTGGGACACATAGAGAGGAAGATAGCAAAGACACAAAGAAAATTTTCAAGAGGAAGTGGCAAGACCAAAGAAAAAAAGGGAAGGCCAAGATGGATTGATGAAGTGGAAAAGGATCTGAAGAACCTTAAGATCACAAATTGGAAACCCACAGCTCGAGAAGACGACTTTAGACTAGTAGTGTTAGGGAGGCCATAGTCCAACATGGACTGTAGTGCCAGGAAGTTAAGTTTTATACATTTTTTAAGTTCTGCTATAATATACGCGTATTCATTCATCCATAAAATCATTAATTTTTGGGAAGATAAATTAAGCCATTATGTGTTGCAGAAAAAGAATTAGTATCCAAATTTTCCGTTCTTGTACAAAATAAGATTCCATTTTCATTTTTTACTCCCATTTTAGACATTTAAATCAGTCAATCATCATCATCATCATTATCATCAACAGCCTGATGGGGCCTAGGGTGGAGCCAAGCCCGTCTGCCTACTGATAAATTACGGTTTTTATTTAACAGCGTAGGATTATAAGCCCACGCCCAGCAGCAATATTAGGTCAGGACCTATGATTTAAAGTGGATTCCGAACCACTACAAACATCCATGGAACCACCGGTACTCGAACCCAAAACCTGTGGTACAGAGAGCTAGCGACTAGGCCATTCAAGCCCCACTATTATAACATATCTCAGAAATGTATATATAGTTCCCCTATAATTATATGTAGGATTTTAAATGACCTCCTAATGCAAAAAAAGGTTGAGAACCACTGTTCTAATGTAATAACAAAATAAAATTCATAATCATACTTTCAAATGGCAAATATTTTTAGAACAAATAAAAACTCTTCAATGAGGATCTGATAAAGTAATTTCCTTTTTTATATGAACAGAGTTTTTTTTTTCTATTCACGAATCGTGCTTCGAAAAGCTGACAGCCTGACTCACACATCAGAGGGAAATGAAACACCTGACATTGTTCATCAGCTTTCCATTTGCTGTTTGCCCCACACTTACGCGTACTTGTGCTTTGTTTAACAGAACAAAACCCGAAGCACGTTTTCAACTTCTCTTTGGCAAGAAAGGAAAAGAGGAAAGAGAGGGCAAGCGAGGAAGATCTTAAGAGCTAATATTTGGACTTATCAAAGAAAGTGATGCTTGGGGGAGACGTTGAAATCGTGAAATTCCTTGGAGAAAATGATATCATAAATTATATAATGTCAAGGCGGATTCAATGGCAGGGACACATAGAGAGGAAGATAGCAGAGACACAAAGAACATTTTCAAGAGGAAGTGTCAGGACCAAAGAAAAAAATGGAAGACCAAGATGGATTGATGAAGTGGAGAAGGATCTGAAGAACCTTAAGATCACAAATTGGAAGCCCAAAGCTCGAGAAGACGACTTTGGACCAGTATTGTTAGAGAGGCCATGGCCCAACATGGACTGTACTGCCAGGAAGAACACATTAAACATTTTTTTAAGTTCTGCTATAATATATTTTTTTTTCTTTCTAATGCAGCTGGCAAACACTTAGACAGCTTGGTCTTGGATGCCTTAAGGCAAGCGCTGCACAGACGTTGCTCACTTTGCATTACCCAGGGGGAGCGTGTAACTTGAAGATAAGCCACGGACGCGGAGTAACAATGCCTCCGCAACGCTGTACGATCCTATTAGGACCGGGACCTACGGTTTAAAGTGGATTCCGAACCACCCCAAACATCCATGGCACCGCCGGGACTCGAACCCGAAACATGTGGTACCGAGTGCCAGAGTGCTAGCCACTCGGCCATTCAGGTCCCTGTTCTGCTATAATATACGCGTATTCATTCATCCATAAAACCATCCATTTTTATTAAGGTAAATTAAGCCATTATATATCTGAATCTGAATTTCATTTAAATTTTATTTGAAAGAGGATAAATTAATTTTCCAAATATCAAGAAATTTTAAAGTTTCATTCAGGATCAGAGATTTATATTGGAATCAACACTCAAAAAAGCAAAAAATCATTATTGATCATAAATTAACGATTACTACTTTATAAATATAAAAACAAAGAAGAAATCAATTAAATCAAAATACTATTTACTTGAAACTGATTTTATTAGCTAAGTTAAAACTGATTTTAATATGGTTTAACGTAATGTGTATCATATATATTTAGCATGAGAGCCTGAATGGCCGAGTGGCTAGGTTCGAGCGGGTTTCGGGTAACGGGTTCGAGTCCCGGCGGTGCCATGGATGTTTGTAGTGGTTCGGAATCCACTTAAAACCGTAGGTCCCGGTCCTAATAGGATCGCAGAGAGTTGCGGGAGCATTGTCACTTCGCGTCCGTGGGGTATCTTCAAGTTACACGCGCCCCCTGGGTAATGCAAAGTGAGTAACGTCTGTGCAGCGCTTGCCTAAAGGTATCCAAGACCAAGCTGTCTAAGTGTTTGCCAGCTGCATTAGAAAATATCTATCTATATAGTTACATATATATCTGTCTATATAAAAAATTAAAAGTTCCAACAATGTTATTCAAGGCAATAAATTACCTTTTTTCTCTTCATTATCGTCGAAAATGTTTAGAAAATAATACGAAGCATTTGAAATATTAATTAAAAATGAATATCAAATAAAATATCAAATTTATAAATTTAAAGGAATTATTATTTTCATGAATAAAATTTGTCTTGTTTTGAAATAAATTCTACTAAAATGTAACATTACTATTGAAACAAATAAGTTTATAGGGCTGTTTTTTTAATTACGTAAGTAATATTTCATGTTCATTTATTTTAAAATATTAAACTTTTAAATGTAAAAAAGAGGGAATTATGAATAGTTTAAAACGGACTTTTAAATAAGAATCTAAGTCGAAATTTCGAAATTTTACAACTCCTGTCCTATCCTGAATTGGGGTTAGCAGTGTCAAAAATGTCCACTATACGGCAGAAGACCATAGATAAACATGCTTCATAGCAGCTATGTAAAGATGGCTGACCTGCTTAAGAAATGAACCACAAAAAAAAAAACCTCCCTTTAAAAGATTTTTGAAAATTGTAAATGTAAAATCTATAGGTGTAAAGAATTGAATGAAAGTGCAATAGGATGCCGTATGTTCGTCACTGCAAAAGGCTGTAAGCCGAATTAAATATCAAAGAATGGTGTTATATCCGCTAAAGATGTTACGCAACTTGATCAAAAACATCGAATCGTAACCCCACAATTCAATATATGTGGTTGAAAAATCTACAAATGTGCGGCTTTAGTAGCTTAAAAAGTTACACAGGCCTGAATTGGCCGAATGACTAGCGCTCTGGCACTCGGTGCCATAGGTTTCGGGTTCGCGTTCTGGCGGTGCCATGGATATTTGTAGTGGTATACACTTTAAACCGTAGGTCCCGGTCTAATATGACTGTAGAGCGTCACAGAGTCCAATCAGCCTTCTTCTCACGCACATTATCCCAAACTGTAAAGGGGAAACCTAAATCTAGGCTCAGTGATGTGGTGTTGTAGTAGTAGTAGTCATATTAGACAAGAATCTACGGTTTAAGGTGGATTCCAAACCGAGGACTGACTACGCAACCCCGTAAAATATCTGTGCCATGGAGGCAAGTCAGACTTCTACCTACGGATGATCCATTACATCAGAAGCTGACTCCTTCCCCTTCAACGTTGAGACCACACGGTTTCGTGGGCTTGATCTAGATGTCTACCAAGTAGGATGAGGAACAACAACAACAACAAAAGTTACATAAATTATTCATGATTGATTGCACAATATTTTTTTCCAGAAAACTCCAGGTAATTTGTTCTAGTCCTTCTAATTTTCTCAATTAAATATATATTGAAAACCGGTTTGTCATTTGACTGACTACTTATGAATCTCACAAAGCATTTATTCAATTCTAAACCAAAGACATAATAAACCACACAATAACCACAACCACCAACTATTTTGAACTCTAGAATTCAATTTATTGCTTTGGGGCGATAAACAACGGTTAATACCCCCTTCTCGAAGCCAAATTCCATTCCGCCCAACATTTCAGCGTTGGCTTCATCGGGCATCCATTCCTGCACAACTCGCCAATTACACTGTGAACGAGGTTGGAGTTTGCGTCAACCTCTTTTGCCTCATCTGTTTTAACCGGAGAATGTTTGCCATCATTCAATAAGTCTCTCTCTTGCTCTCATTGCAACCCGTATTCGTGTACTGTCTGCTCGTGGCAGCATGGAACTGTTGCCAAACTCCAGGGATAAATATCCATCTGCGCCATTGATTATGGGAATCCTTTTGAGGCAGTTCCCGAGATATAGTATGCATTAATAAGTATTCCTGTCACTGGTATACGGGAAATATCTTTTCCAGGCTTGTATAATGGGCGAGTCAGTGCCTGTCGTTTAGAAAAAAAAGGTGATTTCTTGTGTTTTTTCGGATAAATCTGAGCGAAATTTATTTGGGAATGGGAATTGCAAAAATAAAATAATAATAATAATAAAAGAAAGAAGGAATTGGGATTTTATTTTACTTTAGTTAAAAGGAAAGCTTTTGTTTGTAAAAAGTATTTTTGTTGTTGTGGTTCTTACAATCTTTTAAAAATGTTCGTTTTTATTTTTTATTTTTAAAAAGAGTTAAGTCAAATTTTTAGAAATAGAAAGAAATTTTATTGAAAAAAATGAATGCCGCTACTTCTATTTATTTTTTTCTGCTTATTTTTTGCATTTACTTTTTATTTTAAATGCAAAAAAATAATAAATAAATAAAAATACAAGAGTGGGAAAGTTATTTCTAAACATTAATTTTTTCCTTCTTATTCTATTACGATAGGAAGAAAAACAGCAATAATCGATAATATTTAGTAAATTAATTCTTTTTTAAGATAAATAAATACATTAAAGGAGACCTGATGATTCAGTAAATAGCTCTCAGTTCCACACGTTTCAGGCTCGAGTCCCCGCGGTACCATGGATGTTCGTATTCCACTTTAAGCCGTAGGTCCCAGTCTAATATGACTGTGGAGCGTTCAGGAATGGCTCACAACCCTACATCCATAAAAAGTCAGCGTCACGGAGCCAAGTCACATTTCTACCTATGGGTGTTCTACCACAACAGCAGCTGCCCAATTCTCCCTTCAACGCTGAGACCAAAGTGGTTCGTGGGCTTGGTTTAGATTTCTAGCAAGTGAGATAAGAAATAACAACAACAAAAGTTACATAAATTAATCATGATTGATTGCTCAATAAACCACAATATTGTTTTCCAGAAACCTCCGGGCAACTTGTTCTTGTCCTTCTAATTTTCTCAATAAAATACATCTAAAATCGGTTTTCATTTGACTGACTACTCCTGTATCTCATAAAACTTTTATTCATTTCCAAAACAAAGATGTAATAAATCATGCTATGAACACCAATCCTTCCACATACAGCAACCACCAGCTATTTTGAACTCCAGAATGCAATTTATTGCTTTGAGGCGATAAACAACGACAAATACCCCCTTCTTGAAGCCAAATTCCATTCCGTCCAACATTACAGCGCTGGCTTCATCGGGCATCCATTCCTGCACAACTCGCCAATTACTTTGTAAACGAGGTTGGAGTTCGCGTCAACCTCTTTTGCCTCCTCTGTATTAATCGGAGAATGTTTGCCATCATTCAATAAATTCTCTCTCATGTTCTAGTATTGCAACCCGTATCGGTGTACTCTCTACTCGTAGCAGCATGAAACTGTTGCCAAACTCCAGGGATAAATATCCATGTGCGGCATTGATTATGGGAATCCCTTGCGAGGCAGCTCCCGAGAAATAGTGTGCATTCATAAGTATTCCTGTCACTGGTATACGGGAAATATCTTTTCCAGGCTTATATAATGGGTGAGTCAGTGACTGTCGTTTAGACAAAAAAGAGGTGATTTCTTATGTTTTTCTGGATAAATCTGATGGGAATTTATTTGGGAATGCGAATTGTAAAAATAAAATAAAAATAATAATAAAGGAATGAAAGAATTGCGTTTTTTTTTCTCTTTCGTTAAAAGGAAAACTTTTGTTTGTAAAAAGTATTTTTGTTGTTGCTAAAATCTTTTAAAGATGTTCGGTTTTCTTTTTACTTAATAGTTAAGCCAAATTTTTAGAAATACGAAGATATTTTGTTAAAAAATATCTACCTATTTTTATATTTTATTTGTATATATATTTTTTGAGTTTGCTTTTTATTTTAAGGGCAAAAAAAAAAAAAAAAAAAAAAAAAAAAAAAACAAACAAGAGGAAAATGTTTTTTCTAAACATTAATTTTTTCCTTTTTATTTCATTACGATAGAAAAAAACACGCAATAATCGATATTATTGAGTAAATAAATTATTTTTTAATATGAATAAATAAAGTAAATGGGTCCTGATGGCTCACTGACTAGTACTAAGTGCCACAGGTTTCGGGTTTAAGTCCCGGCGGTGACATGGATGTTTGTAGTAGTTTGGAATCCCCTAAACTCGTAGGTCTCTATCTAATATGACTGCAGAGCGTTGAGGTATGGCTGACATCCGTACCCCGTAAAATAAGTCAGCTTCACGGAGCCAAGTTTCACTTCTACCTACGTGTACTCCATCATAACAGAAGCTGCCCCCTTTTCCCTTCAATGATGAGACCACATAGGTTAGTGCCCTAGGTTTAGATTTCTACTAAGTAGGAGGCGAAACAACAACAATAAAAGTTATATAAATTAGTCATGATTCATTTCACAATAAACCACAATGTATATTTTTCAGAAATCTCCGGGCAACTTGTTCTTATCCTTCTACATTTCTCAATAAAATATTTCTAAAACCGGTTACAATTTGACTGACTACTTCTGAATATCACAAAACTTTTATTCAATTCCAAACCAAAGCTATAATAAACCATACAATGACCACAACCGCCAACTATTTTGAACTCCAGAATCCAATTTATTGCTCTGGGGCGATAAACAACGGTTAATGCCCCCTTCTCGAAGCCAATTCCATTCCGTCCTACATTTCAGCACTGGCTTCATCGGGCATCCATTCCTGCACAACTCGCCAATTACGTTGTGAACGAGGTGGAGTTTGCGTCACCTCTTTTGCCTCATCTATATTAACAGGAGAATATTTGCCATCATTCAATAAGTTTTCTCTGGTGTTCTATTGCAACGTGTATTCGTGTATCTCTGCTCGTAGTAGCATGGAACTGTTGCCAAACTCCAGGGATAAATATCCATCTGCGGCATTGATTATGGGATTCCCTTGCAAGGCAGTTCCCGAGAAATGGTCTGCATTCATAAGTATGCCTGTCACTGGTATACAGGGGAATATCTTTTCTAGGTTTATATAATGAGCGAGTTAGTGAAAAAAAAGATGATTTCTTATGTTTTAAAGGATAAATCTGATGGAAATTTATTTGGGATTCGGAATTGTAAAAATAAGATAATAATAATAATAAAGGGAAGAAACAATATTTTTTTTTTTTTTCCGTTAAAAGGAAAACTTTTGTTTGTAAAAAGTATGTTTTTTTGTTATTGTTGTCGTTAAAATCTTTTAAAGATGTTCGGTTTTCTTTTTTATTTTATAAATTTTTAGAAATAGAATGAAATTTATTGAAAAATATGTTGCTGCTTTTATTTTTTTATTTGTATTTATTTTATTTGATCTTTTTTTTTTTTTTTTTTTTTGGCTTTACTTTTTATTTAAAGTGCAAAATAATAATAATAATAATAATAATGGTAAATAAATATATAAAAAATAAAAATACAAGAGTGGTAAAGTCATTTCTGCATTTTATTCCATTACGATAGAAAAAATATCACGCCATAATCGATATTATTCAGTAAATGAATTCTTTTCTAAGATGAATAAATACAGTAAATGGGACCTGGTGGATGAGTGAATAGCGCTCTAGTGCTCAGTGCCACAAAGTTCGAGTCCCGGCAGCGCCATAGATGTTTGTAGTGGTTTGGAATCTGGTTTAAACCGTAAGTCCCAGTCTAATATGACTGTAGATGGTTGAAGTTGGGCTGACAACCCTACCCCGTGTAAAAGTCAGCATCAAGATTCGAGTTCAGATTTCTACCTACAGGTGCTACATCCCAACAGAAGCTGCCGCTTTTTCCATTAAACGATGAGCACCACACGAGTTCGTGGGCGTGGTCTAGATTTCTACCAAGTGAGAACAACAAAAGTTACATAAATTATTCATAACTAATTGCACATTAAACCCCAATATTATTTTCCAGAAAGCTCCAGGACAACTTTTTCTTTTTCTTCTAATTTTCTTAATAAAGTATATCTGAAACCAGTTTCGATTTGACTGACTACTTATGAATCTCACAAAACTTTATTCAATTTCAAACCCAGTTTATAATAAACTATACAATGACCGCAACCACCAACTATTTTGAACTTCAGAATCAAATTTATAGCTTTGGGGCGATAAACAACGGTTAATGCCTCTTCTTAAAGCCAAATTCCATTCCGTGCAACATTTCAGCACTGGCTTCATCGGACATCCATTCCTGCACAACTCGCCAATTTCGTTGTGAACGAGGCGGAGTTTGCATTAACCTCTTTTGCCTCATCTATATTAACCGGAGAATGTTCGCCATGATTCAATAAGTTCTCTCTCGTGTTCTAGTATTGCAACCCGTATTGGAGTACTCATAGCAGCATGGAACTGTTGCCGAACTCCAGGGATAAATATTCATCTGCGGCATTGATTATGGGAATCCCTTGCGAGGGCAGTTCCCGAGAAATAGTGTGCATTAATAAGTATTCCTGTCGCTGGTATACGGGAAGTATCTTTTCTAGGCAATTTTATGACAAAAAAAAAAAAAGTGATTTCTTGTGTTTTACGGATAAATCTGATGGAAATTTATTTGTTGCGACAAATGGGAATTGTAAAAATAAAAAAAGTAATAATAAAAAGAAAGAATTAGAATTGTTTTTCTCTTTCGTTAAAAGGAAAACTTTTGTTTGTAAAAAGTATTTTTGTTGTCGTCAAAATCTTTTAAAGATGTTTTGTTTTCCTTTTTACTTTATAAAGACTTAAACCAAATTTTTAGAAATGGAAAGAAATTTATTAAAAAAAGTATGTGGCTGCTTTTTTTTTTATTTGTATTTAATTTTTTCTACTTAGTTTTGGCTTTACTCTTTATTTCTAGTGCAAAAAAATAACGAATAGAAAAATATATATATGCGAAAGAAAATATTTATTTCTCAACATTATTTTATTATTTTTTATTCCATTACGATAGGGAAAAATCGACATAATCGATAATATTCAGTAAATTAATTCTTTTTTAAGATTAATAAATACATTAAATGGGACCTGCTGATTGAGTGACTAGCGCTCAATTCCTCAGGTTTCGGGTTTGAGTCCCCGCGGGGACATGGATTTTTGTAGTGGTTCGGAATCCAATTTAAGCCGTAGGTACCGGTCTAATATGACAGTAGAGCGTTGAGTGTAGGACTGACAACTCTACCCCGTAAAAGAGACAGCGTCGCAGAGTCAAGTCAGACTTCTACCTGCAGGTGTTCCATCGCAACTGCCTTCTTTTCCATTAACGATGAGACCATACGGGTTCATAGGTTTGGTCTAGATTTCTACTAAGTGGGAACAACAGCAAACGCTACATAAATTATTCATGATTCATTGCACAATAAGCCACAATACTTTTTTCCAGAAAACTCCAGGTGATTTGTTCTTGTCCTTCTAATTTTCTCAATAAAATATTTCTAAAAAAATTTTATTGAGAAAATTATATTCTAAATTTAATTCTATTATAAATTTTATCATTTGACTGACTATTTATGAATCTCACAAAACATTTATTCAATACCAAACCCCAGATATAATAAACAATTTAATGAGCACAACCACCAACTATTTTGAACTCCAGAATCCAATTTATTGCTTTGACGGCGACAAACAACGGTTAATGCCCCCTTCTTGAAGCCAAATTCCATGCCGTCCAACATTTCAGCGCTGGCTTCATCGGGCATTCATTTCTGCACAACTCGCCAATTACGTTGTACGAGGCGGAGTTTGCATTTTGCCTCATCTATATTTACCGGAGGATGTTTGCCATCATTCAATAAGGATCTCTCGCGTCCTATTGCAACCCGTATCGGTGCACTCTCTACTCGTAACAGCATGGAACTGTTGCCAAACTCCAGGGATAAATATCCATCTAGCGGCATTGATTATGGAAGTCCCTTGCGAGGCAGTTCCGTGAAATAGTATGCATTCATAAGTATTCCTGTCACTGGTATAATTTCTTTTCTACGCTTATATAATCGGCGAGTCAGTGCCTGCAGTTTAGACAAAAAAAATTCTTGTTTCTTATGTTTTCCGGATAAATCTGATGAAATTTATTTGGAAATGGGAATTGTAAAAATAAAATAATAATAATAATAAAAGAAAGAAAGAATTGATTTTTTTTTCTTTCGTTAAAAGGAAAACTTTTGTTTGCAAAAAGTATTTTTGTTGTTGTGTTTGCTAAAATCTTTTAAAGATGTTCGGTTTTCTTTTTTATTTTATAAAGAGTTAAGCAAAATTTTTAGAAATGGAAAGAAATTTTATTAAAAAATTGTGTCGCTACTTTTTTTTTTATTTGTATTTTTTTTTCTACTTATTTTTTGCCTTTACTTTTTCTTTGAAGTGGAAAAAAAAAATTATTTCTAAAGAGTAATTTTTTGGATTTTATTCCAGTACGATAGAAAAAAACCCCCTCGGAATAATCGATTTTATCCAGTAAATGAGTTTTTTTTTAAGATAAATAATTATAGTAAGTATAAAAGTATAACATGTTCCATTTACATTTTCATGTTTCCATGTTCCATAAACATTTCTATGTTTTAATTTATAGGCGTTTTATATATAGAGAGAGATGAAATATACAAAATTCTAAACAGTGTTCAATAAATATTATCTCTCCCTGTTTATTTTATTTAATTGAGCACCTTAAATTAGCAGTTTTAATATGAGGAAATAGCTTTATTGTAAATGTATACAAAATTCGTGCAGTTTTCATGAAATAACAGAAAAATAAAGTGTGTTTTTACTTATTGTATACACAATACTAATGAAATATCAAACATTGTAAAAGAAATCACAAATATGCTTTAAATTATCGTATAATATTTGTCTGGAAATGACACGTTTAAGCATTGGGACTGAGAAAGTAATGAAAAGTAAAATTAAAGGCCAATTAAAAAAAAAAACAAAACAGAAAAAAGTGTTTTACTTTCTCTATGAAAAAGTCCGGTTCCGGTATATAATGTGGATGTAGTGATGGCAAGGAATTATGAAAAATGTATTTTTTAAGGTAGATATTTTTTTGGCACCACGATCACCAGTTTTGTCCTTTACAATCATCAGATTGGATCATGCAGAGCACTAGGTACGTAATTCCCCCCCCCATTAATTCTCAAAATCTCGTCACCTAATTGCAGATTGCTATTGCAAAGGTTCGAGACATACCTTGTTTTTGTGAAATTCCTGCGTTGATGCTATTACACAATTAATTTTAGTAAATTTTATTTTCACGATTTGTTAAATTTCAACGCTTAAACATGTCACGGACATACCTTCTTCTATGACAACAAAAATTATTTTGCGTCCTTTTGCTATCTTACAATTACAGTTTTCAATAGGTCCTTGGAGTTCTCCTACGCTGAAGGCCATATTTGTTAGAAAATTGGGAGGGTCAAATGGTCTGCCCTTAAATGGATAAAGTGTGAATGAATGGAATGTCAAAGATTTAATAGGGTGTTCAATTTGGTAGATATTTTTTGAGTTTCTTGTATCTAATTATGTTTTTTTATCTAGTATACTATAGTATAATTCTATCTCTATACGCTATATCCTATCTCATACTTCATATACTTAAGTTTAATTTAAATTTTTTTCCCTTAAAACATTTAAATTATGAAATGGCTACATACTTCATTTTTTAAATATTATTCCAATGTCTTTTAATGTTGTACAATTCTTATTGTACAAAATTAATTTGTTGTTCTCAATTATTTCAAAATTATTTAATATAGAGTTTACTTTTTTCTCAAGGCATATTTCTGTTAAAAGTAGTCAGTGTAAAATTTTGGGAAAAAAACCAGTAATAATAAAAAACAATTTTCTTATTAATATTTCTTGATTTGAAATATAAAAAAATTCATTGTTAAATTAAAATTTAAAACTGCCTATGGCACGTTAGGAAATATAAATAAAATACATTGGAAATATCGGAAAAAAATAGTAATTAAAAAATAAAAAATAATAATTAAATAGTAAAAAATAATTGATTAATGATTGAAAACAAATGATAAATAGAATAAATAAGTACTTATTCTGATTAGAACAGTAAAAATAATTTCTTTAAAAAGATCCTTAAATTATTCTACAAATACATAGTTGAAAACGTTAAAATACATTAAAAGTCAGCATTTAACATTTGTCAACAAGACAGGTGTGATTAATTATGAAAACTTCGATTAGATTTTTTATTTTTATTTTTATTTTTCGAAAAAAAAAAAAAACCCGTAATATTTCTTTCTAAGATGATTGATGATTTTTCGTAGCTTCCCTCCTCTTTTTATGAATAAAAAAGTTCTCATCTTATTTTAGATAAGGCAGTGGAGATATTTTAAAATCGACTTTTAAAATATCTCCAGATCAGGGATTTTTTCCCCACTCCTTGAAGGTAAGATTAAGGACACTGTCTCAAAACTATAAACTATATAATGCGCTTTTCTACTTTGTATACTCTACTCTGTCTCAAAAATTATAAAGCTCATTTCTACTCTGTCTTAAAAAAAAATGCAAAATTATTCTTTAGTAATTTGGCATATATGCTATTTTTTTTTTTTTTTTTTTTAAACTGAATAAATTAGAAAGAAAATCAACACATAGAAAAATTACTTTTAATTTCAAAATGATTAGATTTTTCATAATTAACATATTTAAAAAAAATATTAGTTAAATATTAAAGCAACATAACTTTATTTTGTTTGTTCTGTTTATAAGTAACTTAAAAAAATTTTAAATATGAATTTTCCATGAATTTCAAAAAATCATACTAAATCATTTTCACAACAAATAATGAAAATGTTAATAATTTATTAATAACTCTAAAGAAAAGTTAATAATTAAGAATTGTTAAATTTAATTAAGTTAAAATTCAAATTTAAATGCTTTGATATTAATATGATTTTATATAGTAATTACTTACAGTTTCTAAATTGCATTTTATTTATGACATATAAGGTAATATAAAAAAAATTTCACAAACAAAAAAAAATTCAAAATTTTCTACAATTTTAAAAGTCCTACTCGGAGACTACTGTTCATCACAGTCTAACTGTCTATCTTCGTTACAGTCTAACTATCTAATAGTCAAACTGTCTGCCTTCATTACAGTCCAACTGTCTAACTCTCTGGCTTTATTTCAGTCTAACTGTCTGTTTCGTAACAGTGAAACTGTCTGTCCGACACAGTTTAACTGACTGTGTTTGTTACTGTTTAACCATAATATTTAAAAAGGAACGAAAATACATTTTGTAGCTTTTCTTTGAAACTAGAGTTCGGTCATACGAGATCAGCAGAAATGTATCAGATTCAGAGTTACCGAAGGAAATGCATTACATCTAAATTATGCCTAACGTTACATCTAAATTATGGAAATACATAAAATTTGGGTGGAATTACGTCTGCGGCTATTATTCTTCAAAATCCCAAATGGAAGAAATATTCCAGCCTAAATATTTACCATGTTCATCCCTACCAGACAGAGATGAAAAGATTTGTACCAAATTCTCTCTGTACAGAAATCTATTATGCTGAAACAACAAGCCGTACAAAACCACACATAACTTCAAAAGCAGAAAGTTATAAGATATTTTTAAAAAATGGTTGTTGTTTTGAATTGCTTTTTCCTGAGCTCCGACTTTTCTATTTATCTCAGCGAAATACCTCGCATTCTACTGCAAAAGAAAATTCAACACAAACATGAAAAAAAAAACTTACTACAAAAGAACATAACCCCCTTTCCCCCTCGGCCCAGAGTAGAATTTCTGATATCGACATTCGGAAACACATACGTTTCCCTACAAGGGCATGTCGTCCGTCTGAGGCTCAAATTTTTTTAAACCAAAATATACATATTTTGATCCTTGTTTTTCGAGCCGTGTGAACCGACAAAGTGCGTGAAGGAATAAAATGTTGAAAAAAAGACACTCATTTTATGCTACAAATTCTGAAATATAATAATCGTTACAGTCTAACTATCTAACAGTTTTCTCATTACAGTCTAATTATATGTCTTCTGTACAGTCTAACTGTCTTGTTGCTTTTATTCAAAACTAGAGTTCACTCATACTAAACCAGCAGAAATGTAATCGATTCAGCGTTACCCAGGAATATACCGAAGGAATACATAATACATCCTCATTATGCCGTAACAATTTGGGAGAAATTACGTCTGCTGCTCTTCCCCTTCAAAATCTCAATGGAAGAAACTTTCCAGCCTAAAGATTTAGTACATTCCTCCCTGCCGAGGAAAAAATTTGAAAACTCTATATGTAATCTGCGAAATAAAATATGCTTAACTAACAAACCGGTCAAAACTACACATAACTTCAAAAGCACAAAGTTATAAAATATTTTGAAAAATATCTGTTGTTTACATTACTTTTCCCTGAACTATGACTTTTCTACTTAGCTCAGCGAAATACCTCGCATTCTATTGCAAAGGAAAATTCGAGACAAACACGAAACTCGAAAAAAGGACTTTAAACAAAACAACGTCCTCCCCCCACCACCCCCCATCGCCCCAGAGTAGAATTCCTGATACGATATCGACATTCGGAAACACAAATGTTTTCCAACAAACACGTGTCGTCCGTCTGAGGCTCGAACTATTTAAACCGAAATATACATATTTTGATCCTTGTTTTTCGGGCCGTGTGAACCGGCAAAGTGCGTGAAGGAATAAAATGAAGAAGACAAACTCATTTTATGCTACAAATTCTGAAATATCATCTGAATATATGAATATTTCAGGAATAAAAATGTCTTTGGATGAAAATTTCTCACAGTTTTGTCTTTGAGGATAATGCGAACACTTGAGACCTTAAAGCTATTTCTAATAGAGAATAACCTGTATTCTTTGGAAAAAAGATGTAAATTTACTATTTTGTTTTTTTACTTTATTTCGAAAGTTAAAAACATATTTGTCTGGTTTTATTTCTTTGAAGCTAGATTGAAGTGTATTTATGGATAGATAATTTCAAATAAATATTTATACATCAAAAATGGAGAATACTTTTAATATAAACTGAAAAAATTACACATGAACAAAATTAAATTTTAAAGCCAATAACAAAATATTTAGAAAGTTTGATATAAAAACGAATCAGTTACGGCTTTCGAATACTAGCACTATAATCTAAATCAATAATAGCCGCAGTAGTCCATATGCAACAATTTCAGCGTCATTTAAAATTAACTGTCTAACTATCTGTCTTCGTTTCAGTCTAAATGTCTGTCTGTCTTCGTTACAATCTATCTGACATCGTTATAGTCTAACTGTATGTTCGTTACAACCTAACTGGTTGTGTATGTTACTGTCTAACTACAATATTTAAAAAGAAACGAAAATACATTTTGTTGCTTTTCGTCAAAATTTTAACCTGAGTCCAATCACACTAGAACACCAGAAATTTATCATATTCAGGTTACCGAAGAATAAAGCAAATGAATAAATTATATACCCACATTATGCCATAACAATTTGGGAGGAATTACGTCTGCTTTTAAAAATGGCTATACCACCACATATAGCTTCAAATGTAGAAAGACATAAGAAACTTTTAAAGATGGCTGTTTTTGTTTTGCAGAACTTTTCCCTGAACTATGACTTTTCTACTTAATACCTCCCATCCTACTGCTAAAGAAAATTCGAGACAAACATGAAAAGGACTTTCAACAAAAGAACGTCACTGCCCCCCCCCCCCTCGTCCTAGAGTAGAATTCCTGATACGATATCGGCATTCAGAAACACATACGTTTTCCTACGAACGCATGTCGTCTGTCTGAAGCTCAAACTTATTAAACCGAAATATACATATTCTGATCCTTGTTTTTCGATCCGCGTGAACCGGCAGAGTGCGTGAAGGAATAAAATGAAAAAGAACAAATTCATTTTATGCTACGAATTCTAAAATATCATCGGAATATATGAATATTTCAGGAATAAAATGTTTTGAGATGGAAAGTTTCTCACAGATCTGTCTTTGCGGATAATGAGAACACTTGAAGCATTAAAGCTATTTATGATAGAGAATAACATGTGTTTGTTTGCTAAAAAGATGTAAATTTGCTATTTTGTTTCTTTGCTTTATTTCAAAATATATATTTTGAAAAAAAAATTTATATATTTGTCTGGTTTTATTTTTTAAAGCTGTTTGAAATATATTTAAGTGTAGATAATTTCAAATAAATATTTGTACATCAAAAATGCAGAATGCTTACAAATATAAATCTAATACAATAATCGTTACAGTCTAACTACCTAAAAGACTTTTCATTACAGTCTAATTATATGTCTTCTGTACAGTCTAACTGTCTGTTTTCTCTACAGTCTAACTGGATTGTTGCTTTTATTCAAAGCTAGAGTTCACTCATACTAAACCAGCAGAAATGTAATCGATTCAGCATTACCCAGGAATATACCCAAGGAATACATAATACATCCTCATTATACTGTAACAATTTGGGAGAAATTACGTCTGCTGCTCTTCCCCTTCAAAATCTCAATGGAAGGAACTTTCCAGCCTAAAGATTTATTACATTCCTCCCTGCCGAGGAAAAAATTTGAAAACTCTATATGTTATAGGCGAAATAAAATATGCTTAACTAACAAACCGGTCAAAACTACACATAACTTCAAAAGCAGAAAGTTATAAAATATTTTTAAAAAATGGCTGCTGTTTACATTACTTTTCCCTGAACTATGACTTTTCTACTTAGCTCAGCGAAATACCTCACATTCTATTGCAAAAGAAAATTCGAGACAAACATGAAAAGAAAAGGACTTACAACAAAAGAACGTCCCCCCCCTCTTCCCCATCGGCCCAGAGTAGAATTTCTGATACGATATCGACATTCAGAAACACATACGTTTCTCTACAAACGCATGTCGTCTGTCTGAGGCTCAAACTTTTTAAACCAAAATATACATATTCTGATCCTTGTTTTTCGTACCGTGTGAACCGGCAAAGTGCGTGAAGGAATAAAATGAAGAAGACAAACTCATTTTATGCTACGAATTCTAAAATATCATCGGAATATATGAATATTTTAGGAATAAAAATGATTTTTGGATGGAAAGTTTCTCACAGCTTTTGTCTTTGCGGATAATGCGAACATTTGAAGCATTAAAGCTATTTTTGATAGAGTATAACCTATATTTTTTGCTAAAAAGATGTAAATTTACTGCTTTGTCACTTTACTTTACTTCAAAACTAAAAAACTGGTTTTACTTTTTTGAAGCTAGGTTGCAGTATATTTAAGTATAGTTATTTTCAAAATAAATATTTATACATGAAAAATTGAGAATGCTTTCAATATAAACTGAAAAAATTACAAATAAACAAAATTAATTTTAAAAGTTTATAATAAAATATTGAGAAAGTTTGACATAAAAACAAATCAGTTAATGTTTTTGAATACCTGCACTATAATGTAAATCAATGGTAGTTAAAGTAGTTCGTATGCAACAATTTCGGCGTCTTTTAAAATTAACAATCTAACTGTCTGTCTTGATTACAGTCTAAATATCTCTCTTTTTTCGTTTCAGTCTACATATCTGTCTGTCTTGGTTACAATCCATCTAACAGTCTGTCTGTCTTCGTTACAGTCTAACTGTATGTTCGTCGCAACGTAACTGATTGCGTCTGTTACTGTCTAACTATAATACTTAAAAAGAAACGAAAATAATTTTGTTGCTTTTCGTTAAAACTTTAACCTGACTTGAACCACCACTAGAATAGCAGAAATGTATCAGATTCAACACCCAGGAATATACCGAAGGAATACGTTATGCGCCCACATTATGCCATAGTAATTTTGGAAGAATTACGCCTGCGGCTATTCCTCTTCGAAATCCCAAATGGAAGGAACTTTCCAGTCTAAAGATTTATCGTGTTCATCCCTGCCAGAGAGTGATAATAATATTTGTTCCAAATTCTCCCTGTAGCGAAATCTAACATGCTTAACTAAGAAACAGTCTAAAACCAAATATAACTTCAAAAGTAGAAAGTTATAAGATATTTTTAAAAATGGCTGTTGTGTACATTACTTTTCCCTGAACTATGACTTTTCTACTAATCTCATCGAAATACCTCGCATTTTACTGCAAAATAAAATTCGAGACAAACATGGAAAAAAGGGACTTCCTACAAAACAATATCACCCCTCCCTCCATCGTCCTATTGTTGAATTTCTGATACGATATCGACATTCTGAAACACATACGTTTCCCTGCAAACGCTTGTGTCTGTCTGAAGCTCAAACTTTTTAAACCGAAATATACATATTGTGATCCTTGTTTTTCGAGCCGCGTGAACCGGCAAAGGGCGTGAAGGAATAAAATGAAAAAGACAAACTCATTTTATGCTACGAATTCTAAAATATCATCGGAATATATGAATATTTCAGGAATAAAAATGTTTTCGGATGGAAAGTTTCTCACAGCTTTGTCTTTACGGATAATGCGAACACTTGAACACTATTTCTGATGGAGAATAACCTGTGTTTTTTGCTAAAAAGATGTAAATTTGCTTTTTTGTTTTCTTACTTTATTTAAAAATTTAAAAACGTATTTGTCTGGTTTTATTTTTTGAAGGTAGGTTGAAGTATATTTAAGTATACATAATTTCAAATAAATATTTATACATAAAAATGGAGAATGCTTTCAAATAGAAAACTAACATATTAATTGAAAGAATTACAAACAAACAAAAGTAAGTTTTAAAAACCAATAATAAAAAAAGTTTTTTTTCCTAATGCACCTGACAATACAGAGACAAATCTTTATATGTATAGTATAAAGATACATATACAATCTTTATGCCATAAGCAAAGTCAGGACAGCCGTTGGTCATTTTACATTACCCAGAGGACACGTGTAGCTTGAAGATATGTTACGGACGCGGGTAACACTACCCCCACAACGCTCTACGACCCTATCAGACCGGTACTTACGGTTTAAAGTGGATTACGAATTATTAAAAACATCCCTGGCACAGCCGCGACTCGAATCCGAAACCTGTGGTATCCAGCGCCAGGAAGAATCATGGAGGGCAAGGGGGAAGGGCAGCTTGTATTGTGATAGAACACAAGTAAGAAGTCTGACTATGCTCCATGTCTCTGAAGAAGGATATTAGGGCCTTCCGGGAACTACTTTGCATTTTAGGGGGAACTACCTCGCATTTGCGTATCGTATGGGAGAATACTAGGAAAACTCCCATAGGTTGTCCGATTAACGAGGCAAGATGCTGAAAAGCACAATGGTGGGGTGTCTTCGTTTTTTAAAACCGTGTCTACAACAAAGCCACCAGCGGATGGAACCTCAGCCCTAATGTTCACTAGCGGTGCCCCGAGTCGGGTAAATTATATTATTCATTTATGTATCTGTGCATCCATCTATTCGTCTAGTTACTTCTTAAAACTTAGAGAATATAAAATTTTGAAATAATTCTCTGCTAACTTTATATACTCCATTGCTTATTTATATCTGATAAAAAAAATTCTTATAAGTTATCCTTCAATTAAATAAAAAGCATACTGTTTTCAATTCCTTCTATTAGCTCACACTCTCCCTATATGTTGTCTCAAATATATTCAAATTTTCAATCGTTCATAAAGTACTTTTTATTCATCCACTCAAGTTCAAAGACACTTTTTTTGAACTTGTAGTGGATGACACGTGATGCTAATACAGTTTTTTCAAACATTAATTCATTCATTAAATTTAATTCAATAATTTTAGTTTTTTTCTGATTTAAATTGCACGTATCTACCAGTAGATGGCGCGAGATGTAAGAGGAAAATTTCAACTTTATTTGTAAAGGACTTTTATGCAATATAGTAAAAAAAAAAAGTAGGAATTGACTTAAATTTTTTTTTTATATTATTTGTTTTATTCGAAAATTATCGAATTTTTTAAGAAGTTTCCAAGAATCATCTACTTTTTTCAGCCTGTTATTAATATTTACAAAGAACAGTCAAGAAAATAAAAAAAATAATTTAAATAGTAAATGAATTTAGTATTCATAATGTAAATATTATTTTAAAAAACTTACAAGACAGAGAAATCTAATTATTTCTTCTTTTTCAGTGAATTTCGCAAAAATATAATAAATAAATTCTCTTATTTACATAAAACACTAGTTTTTAATATCGAATAAGCCGTAAAACGGAATAAAACATTCTAAAATTACATTTGTTAAAAAAAAAGAAAATAGTCTGTTTTCATTCGCATAGGATTGAACGAGATTAAATATAATATTTATTTTCTTTACATGAGTATTCTTGAAGTCAAATTGGTAAGGAAATATTTTGTTTGAGATCGTCTTTTATGCATTTATGCATTTATTTATTTAATTATTTTTTTATTTTTATTCGTTCAAGTATTGTACAAATAAAATTTAATTTTCTTTTCAGAAATTTCCTTTGAATTGCTTTGAGAATTCTTTCTTAATTAAATTAACCGAAGTAAAAACGTTATAGTTATAGTTTAAATGTTATAGTTTAATTGCCAGAGTCATATCTGCCAAACTACAAATGGTGTTCAACGTCAAGGATCGAATCATTAGACTTATAGTTGACGAATCAATACACTAACCATGAAACATTTTCTAATATAACAGAAAAAGATCAGTCATTCAATTAATAAACTATTACCGTTAAAAATTGAATTATTTGTTTATTATGGCATAAAATATTTAATAAACTAATGCTATATTTTAATGCTTAACAGAGATAATCAATTGGTAAAAGATTAACGGGGCTTCATAGCCGAGTGATTGGCGTTCGGGGCCATAGGTTTCGAGTTCAAGTCCTGGCGGTGCCATAGATGTTTGCAGTGGTTCGGAACCCACATTAATCCATAGGTCCCGGTCAAATATGAGCATTAGGCGTAGGTCTGATATCTCTATCCAGTAAAAAGATAATATCTCCTGACTCAAAATCTGCGAGTAGGCAAACGGCCTTGGCCCACCTTGGGGCTGTTGCGCCACTGATGATGATGATATAGGTTAACAGATATATCGATTCTATTGGTTAACAGAAATAATCGATTTTGTCTAATAGTTTGAGTATTCTACTTTTTAGTCAAAAAAAAAAAAAAAAAAATCTTGATATTTATAGTTTTTTAATACAAAATAACACAACTAATGTTATGTAAAACATCAATATTACTAAAACATTTATTTATGGAAAAAAGATATGAAAAGTGAAAAGCATTTACTATACTGATAAATTTTACTGTATAAAATTTATTTTAAAAATAATATTTAAAAGGAAAATGAAAAATGATAATATTATTTATAATTTTTTTATACTAAAATATTTATTTAAATATTTCTGTATTTTATATAATTTTGCTATTTTATTTTTTCTTTTATTCAAGAAGCATGTAAATAACTTGAAATCGTTTACTTGGGCTATTTAAAATAACTGCTCTGGGAAAAAATTAACAAAATATTTTCTTTCGTTTTCATGTTAAAAATTCAAACTCTTATATGTCTAATAATAAATAAGAAATAAGTCATATAAGGCAGAAATAAAAGGACTGAATTACATGATTTACTGAAAACTTTACGAGAGGAATATAGTGATTCTTGTGAAAAAAATGCACATTTCAAATCTTTAACATTTTAAATGCCATGACTAAAGAAATATTTCCAATATTAGAAACGACAAAAAAATCTGTTTCTCACGATAATTTGAACAGTGTAACCCTGCTTCGATCCATAGCCATCCCCTCCCCCTTTAACGTTCAGGATAAATGGTTAACAGGCCTCGAGACTCTCATCCGAGGGGAAGTACGCACCCACTTCTGTTGAGGAATGTTTGGTTTATAGTCTCTCATCCCGAGAGGAAATATATTTAGCGCATAACGCCACAGTAGTTGGCCTACAAACTCTCAACCGTATATTTCTAAGTATATTTCGCGCATCCTGCGCGTTGTCGAGCATGGAGTTTTCGAATCAGAAGTGGATTAAAGAATAATCTTGAGAATTTATGAAGAATGTTAAAAAAAAAAAAAAAAAACTTTACTGATATTCTTGCATCAACCATTTATTTTTATGCTTTTTATTGCCGACACAAAAAATTTATACATAGAACATTTTTGTGCTACTATAATAACATCAATGCATTAAATCCATATTGAGAGAAATTAAAAAGTCATCAATATACGAAATTAAGTTTTAAAGATTCATTAATGAAATGTAAAGCACTTTTATCTAAACATTCTTTTTATTTAATGTCTTCTACATTTTCATCGAAGATCACATTTACTTCAAAACGAAAACTTTAAAAAACTACGGCATACAATAATAAATTAAAACCCTCTTTTATGAAAATAATTACATTTTGCTAAGAATTCATTAATGACCTTTTTTAAAAAAAAAAGGATGGTCCATTATCAGTTTTACAATAGTGAAATATTATTTCAGACACGACCTTTTAAGATAGAACACATCTTTTCTAAAGCATTCTAATTCCTTCTTTGTTGCAATTTTGAGTTACTCTGTTAATGAATTACGTTCCTGTTTTGTTATTGAATAAATTCAGGCTAGACATAAATGCAATTATATCTAATGGCCCATGGGGGATTGTTTCACCCTTTTGGGGGCCCCAAGAAAGTAAAACGCCGGGGCCTCTAAATGGGCGCATGTTAAAAGCTTTTGGAAAACATGCACTTTCAATTAACATACTCCATGCCACGGGAAGTAATTAGTGAGTAACAAATTTTATCAGAAGTAGCGTCCATCAAGTAGTGTTCATTCCCATAGGGTGCTTAATCGAATTAAACTGTGAATAATAAAAATGATCAACTTGTGATCTACGTAATTCACCATGTTATGCACTTATAAAGATAATCCATAATTACATGTATATAAATATCCACCAGTTCAGAAAAGGATACATGAAAACATTTTCTGGAATTATTAGACATATTACCCGGAATACTGTATGTAGTTTTCACAATTATACAGAATATCCCCGTACCAGGTTTACAAACTTATAGCATGGATACAGTACACTCCAGAGTAGTAATATAAAAGCGAGCGACCGCCTATTCTAAAGGGGGGAAAAGTTGGGACAAACAACTTCAATCCTTTTGGTACTAGAGTTTTGATACCTTTTCCCTACATACATTTATTTAGAAAACGTAAACGTGCTATGAAAGGGCCCGATGGCCGAGTTACTAGCGTTCTGGCGCTCGCTGACCGAATGATCAGTTCGAGTCCGCTGGTGCCATGGATGTGTGTAGCGGTACGGAATCCACTTTACGCCGTAGGTTCCGGTCTCATTTCAATCAAGTGCGTCATGGATCCCAATCAAACTTCTACTCACATCATTCCCAAACTGTATAGGGGCAACTCAGCTCTTAGTGTAGTAGTAGTAGTAGTAGCAGCACGTCATATCGACAGAATATACATTTAGCGCATCCAGTCGAAGTAGGTGGCCTACAGATTCTCACCGGGAGATGAAGTATATATCGCGCCTCCTGCGTTTAACTGATTATCGAGTTTTTGACTTAGAAGCAGAGTCCTTCCACGAATCTGTAATTATCTGTCTTGTCTGTGTTAAATATTCATGTCTCTAATTGTATGTATGTGGTATTTGTGAGTGTGTCAATAAAGCTGTGAGTTCTCCAACCTCAAGTATATCAATCCAACCACACCCAGTTACAATCGGGTTGCGAAACCTGCATACTACAACAGTTTTTTTAAGAATAAAAGTTTATAAAAAAGGCTTTAAAAAATTTATTTTTACAAAAAAAAAAAAAATTCCACCAACATCAATCAATTTTTATGCTTTATATTAGCGACACACAAAATTTTATAAATAGAAGCTTTTAGTGCTAATGTTATAATAGCAATACATTAATCCATATAAAAAGTTACCCATATACGTAATTAAGTTTTAAAGATTCATTAATGAAACAGAAAGCACCTTTATTTGTATATTCTTTTTACTTAATGCATTCTACATTTTCAACGAAGATCACATTTACTTCAAAACGAAAACTTAAAAAAACTATGCCATATAATAATACATTAATACCCTCTTCTATGGAAATAATTACATTTAGCTAAGAATTCATTAATGTCCTTATTTTAAAAAAAAAGGATGTTCCATTATCAGTTTTATAATAGTGAAATATTATTTTAGACATTACCTTTTAAGATAGAACATAACGTTCTAAAGGATATTCTCTCTTAAAATATCCCATTCTCTCTTTTCGAAAGCGTTCTAATTCCTTCTTTGTTGCAATTTTGAGAGACTCTGTTAATGAATTACATTCCCGTTTTGTTATTGAATAAATTCACGTGAAGGCTAGACATGAATGCAATTATATCTAATGGAGCCTTGGGGGATTGTGCTTCGCCCTTGCAGAGGTCCCCCAAGGAAGTAAAACGTCGGGGCCCTCAATGGGTAAATGTTAAAAGCTTTTAGAAAACATGCACTTTCAATTAACATACTCCATGCCAGGGGAAGTACTAGCGTTCTGGCATTCGCTGCCAGAATGCTCAGATCGAGTCCAGTGGTAACATGGATGTTTGTAAGTGTTCGGAATCCACTTTAAGCCATAGGTCCCAGTCTAATATGACTGTAGAGTGTCACGGAACCCAATCAAGCTTCCACCATAACATTCCCAAACTCTACAGGGGCAATCTAAGGACACGTGTAGTATTAGTAGTATCCCGCCATCTCGAGCGAATATATATTTAGCGCATCCAGTTGAAGTAGTTGACATGATAGTTTTTAGACTTGAGTTTAACTGATTATCGAGTTTTTGACTTCGAAGCAGAAATCCGAATCTGTAATTATCTGGCTTGTCTGTGTTAAATATTCATGTCTCTAATTGTATGTATGCGGTATTTGTGAGTGTGTCGATAAAGCTGCGAATTCTCCAATCTCAAGTATAGTAATCCAACCACACCCAGTTACAATCGGGTTGCGAAACTTGCATACTACAACAGTTTTTTTAAGAATAAAAGTTTATAAAAAAATGCTTAAAACACTTATTTTTACAAAAAAAAATTCCGCCAACATCAATAAATTTTTATGCTTTACCGACACACAAAATGCTATAAATAAAAATTTTTGTGCTATTGTAATAATATCGAATGCATTAAACCCATATTTAGAAAAATAAAAAGTTACCAATATACGTAACTAAATTTTAAAGATTCATTAATGAAATGTAATGCACCTTTATCTATAGATTCTTTTTACTTGATGCATTCTACGTTTTCAACGAAGATCACATTTACTTCAAAACGAGAACTTTAAAAACTACGGCCTATAATAATAGATTAAAGCCCTCTTTCATAGAGAATAATTGCATTTAGCTCAGAATTCATTAATGACCTTTTTTTTTTAAAAAAAGGATGATCCATTATCGGTTTTATAATAGTGAAATATTATTTTAGACACGACCTTTTAAGATAGAACATAACGTTCTAAAGGATGGTCTCTTAAATATCCCATTTTCTCTCTTCAAAAGCGTTCTAATTCCTTCTTTGTTGCAATTTTGAGTGACTCTGTTAATGAATTACATTCCCGTTTTGTTATTGAATAAATTCACGTGGAAGGCTAGACTTGAATCCAATTATATCTAATGGTGCCTGAGGGATTGTGTTTCGCCCTTGCCGGGGACCCAAGAAAGTAAAACGTCCGGGGCCCCTTAATGGGTGCATGTTAAAAGCTTTTGGAAAACATGCACTTTCAATTATCATACTCCATGCCACGGGAAGTAATTAGCGACTAACAAATTTTATCAGAAGTAGCCTCCATCATGTAGAGTTCTTCCCATATGGTATTTAATAGAATTAAACAGTGAATAATAAAAATTATCTTAACATCTCTTTTGTTATGCACTTATAAAGATAATCCATAAATACATGTAAACTGTATAAATATCTACCAATTGAAAAAAAGGAAATATGAAAACATTTTCTGGATTATTAGACATATTCCCCGGAGAATGTTCCTGTATCAGATTTACGAACTTATAGTAGGAGTAGAGTACACCATAAAGTAGTAATATAATAGAGAACGGCTGCGTATTCTAAAGTAGGAAAAACATTGGGACAAACATCTTCAGTCCTTTTGGTACTACAGTTTTGGTACCTTTTCCCTGTATACATTTATTTAGTAAAAGAAAGGGCCTGATGACCGAGTTACTAGCGCTCTAGTGCTCGCTACCAGAATGCTCAGATCGAGTCCAGCGGTGGCATGGATGTTTGAATTGGTTCGAAATCAACTTTAAGCCGGAAATTCCGTTCTCATTTGACTGAAGAGCGTCACGGAGCCCAATCAAACTTCCACCCCCTCCCTCCTCCCTCCCAATCTGTGTAAATGGCAACTCAGCTCTAAGCACAGAATTGTAGTGTGGTGTGGTGTGGCAGTTGTAGTAGCCGGTCATCCCGAGATAATATATATTTAGAGTATCCCGTCGAAGTAGTTGGCCTACAGACTCTCACCCGGATAGTAAGTATCTTTAGTGCATCCTGCGCATAGCTGAGTATCGAGTTTTCGGCTTAGAAATGGAGTTATTCCACGAATCTGTAATAATCTGACTTGTCTGATCTGTCTGTGTTAAATATTCATGTCTCTAATTGTATGTGTGAGTGTGTCAATAAAGCTGCGAATCCTGCAATCTGTGCATCGAGTATCTCAACCCAACCGCACCAAGTTACAATATGGCTGCCCAGTCTGCACACCGCTATATTATTTTAAGAATAATCTTAAAGTTTTATAAAGAAAGTTAGAAAAAACTTAAAAAATATTCTTACATCAATCTTTTATTTTTAACCTTTTTATTAACGTTATATAAAATGTTATAAATAGATAATTTTTGTGCTACTATAATAATATCAAATACATTAAACCCATATTGCAAACAAATAAAAAGTTAGGAATATACGTAATTAAGTTTTAAAGATTCATTAATGAAATGTAATGCACCTTTATCTATAGATTCATTTTACTTAATGCATTCTACATTTTCAGTGAAGATCACATTTATTTCAAAACGAAAACTTTAAAAAACTAATGCATATAATAATACATTAATACACTCTTTTATGGAAATAATTACATTTTGGTAAGAATTCATTCATTAATGATCTTTCTTTAAAAAAAGGGATGATCCATTATAATTTTTGTAATAGTGAAATATTATTTTAGATGCGACCTTTTAAGATAGAACATAACGTTCTAAGGGGTATTCTCTTAAATATCCCATTTTCTCTTTTCGAAAGCGCTCCAATTCCTTCTTTGTTGCAATTTTGAGTTACTCTGTTAATGAATTACGTTCCCGTTTTGTTATTGAATAAATTAACGCGGAAGGCTAGACATAAATGCAATTATATCTAACGGCCCACGGGGGATTGTTTCGCCCTTCCTTGGGCCCCAAGAAAGTAAAACGTCGGGGGACCCTAAATAGGTGCATGTTAAAAGCTTTTGGAAAACATGCACTTTCAATTAACATGTAATTGTCAATTAACATGTAATCCATGCCACGGGAAGTAATTAGTGAGTAACAAATTTTATCAGAAGTAGCGTCCATCAAGTAGAGTTCATTCCCATATGGGGCGTAATAGAATTAAACTGTGAATAATAAAAATGACCAACTTGTGATCTTGTAATTCCTCATGTTATGTATGCACTTATAAAGATAAACCATAACTGCATGTAAACTTTATAAATATTTACCAATTGTGAAAATGAAACACGAAAACATTTTCTGAATTATTAGACATATTACCCGGTATAGTGAAGGTAATTTCCACAATTATACAGAATATTCACATACCAGGTTTACAAACGTCTATTAGGGGTAGGGTATACCATACAGTTGTAATAAAATACAGCTCGTGCATAATACCATAGAGTAGTAATATAACAGAGCTCGGTTATAATGTTAGCAAAACCTATCGACAAACGGAAATCTAATTCTTGTCCACTAGCTTTCTACATGCAATTCATTGTTAAAATACTTTATAAAAATAGTATTGCCTTTTCCAGCACTTAAAGTCAATTTAATTCAGAATTTGATTGCAATTAAAATAAAAGTTGCATTCCCACGAATAACTGAAGATCTCGAATGGACGATGGAAAGACACCGCATGGTGCCTGATGGCCCAGACGCTAGACATGAAACACATGTCCAATCCTAAAAGTCCTCCCGGAAGGTACTATTCACCCGTCGGTGGACTCTTTGAGGTATGCATAAATGTAACTCAAGGTTCGCCGATGTTAAAACGGAAAAGAGCTATTAAAAGTTTCAAAATAATGTGATGGAGGCGTCTGATGGCCGACTGACTAGCGCTCCGGCGGTGCCATGGATGTTTGCCAGCTGCCAGTGGATTGCTATCGATTCTGGTCGATCAAAGTATCATAAAGCGTATCAAGTTGTACAAAACAAGACAAATTACGTGTCATTCATATGATAACTGTATAATTTTTAATATTATAGTGAAAATTCTTGATTTTTTTATTGAATGAAATATGTAGATAAAGCAATAAAATTTCTATTTTAGAACACATCAATGCGTAATTTTTTTTTATTTTTATGCTTTTTTCTGGCCCATTTCTTAGAAGGGGAGAAAAGACCGTCATCTCACTGGAGAATCTTTTGAGATCCGGTGATCTGGATACGAAATGCCCTTTTTACGATGGCAGGAATTTCGAAATCGCGTGTTTTATATTCATGAACCCGGAATTTTATCTTCGATAGAAAGTTGCATAAAATTTTCTGTTAGCAAAAAAGAAAATTACTGCCTCAGTCATGATTGCTAGTAAAATAACGAACAGGCAATCACCGGAAAGTGATTGCAGCTCAGAAAAAGCACCTGACAGAAACTTTTTACACTCAATAAAGTGATGTACGGCAAATATTTGAAGCCCGTCTTTCAGTTGTTTTCGCCTTTTTGTTATAAAATTCAAATGTATCGTAGTTAAATTAGTTATTTGAAAAAAAATTTTATGCATAAAAAAATATTATTAAGTATGTAATATGTACATTGGAAAAGAAATAATTCAACATTTAAATATTCAATGTATGTTTTGTAGGGATTTAAGGTCTTGGGGCCTGATGGCCGAGTGGCTAGTGCTCTGGCGCTTGTTACCACTGGTTTCGGGTTCGAGTACCGGTGGTGCCATGGATGTTTGTAGTGATTCGGAATCCACTTTAAACCATAGGTCCCGGTCTAATACGGCTGTAGAGAATTGGGCATAGGACTGACATGCCTACCCTATAAAAAGAAAACATTTGTCTCGAAATCTGCCAGCAAGCAGATGACCTTGACCCACTCCATACGCCCTTGATGATGATAATGATGAGGATGAATACTTATTCAATTAAATAGCTAAGTTCAAAAGAACCAAGATGGAGAATATAGTTATATATTAATTCATTTATGTTTATTTCTATTATTAAAAGTAGATTAAAAACTATAGATTAAACTGAATTTAGAGTGAAATATAAATAACAATATTTATAAAATTTATATTAAGACAATAAATTAAGAAATTTTCAAAATAGGGAAATTAAGATAAAATCACTATAAATTCTAAAAATAATCTACTTTAAAAAAAGTGCATTATTTTATTAATAGATTATACTTTATTCCTACATCAATTTTTCTAAAATTATACTTATACATTTGAAAATATTGACCGTATTGAATTTCTTTAGTATTTTTTAAAAAAAGTATGAATAATTTATGACTTTCTCTTAACTATATAATATTTGGTTTAAGATGACAATAGTTGGATATAAAATGGTTGAACTATTATCTATGGGTTTTTTTTTTATTATTAATTTAAAGCGTTTTCCTAGATTTAAATTTTAAATAATAAAAAAATTAAAAAATATTTTTCCCAAATGAAATTACAAAATGACTGCTATTTAACAAAATGTGTTTTTCGTGTTAAATAATGTTAAATGTTAAATTCATATATATGATTAATAAAACATTAAAAAATACTCATCTATTTTTATTACGTTAAAATACCAAATATTTTAAATAAATTGCTAGTTAAAATATGTTTAGATAAAATAAACTTTTATTGTTATAATACTCAGAGAATGTCACCAACATTCCAAAATTTTAAATTAACAAATTTACAAAGAAATAATGATTAAATAAAATATTTTAATAAAAACCCTAAAAACATGTAATTTAAAACTAAAATATCCAATTAAGCAAAATTTTATCTAATTAAATAAGAAATATGAAATTTTTAGTTTAACTTTTTAATTTTTTTAAAACTAAATAAATTGAAACAATAATTATGTGTAAATGACGTAGAGTCTCAGTATTTTTTTTCTTTTTGCTTTAATATTTAACTAGTAGAAATATGCAACTCCGGTATTTTAATTTTCCCCTGCAAAAAATGTTTTGTCTGGTCTGCAATAATTAAAAAAAAACGACACTGGAAAATTAATTAAGCTTCAAATGACTTCAACAACAAAATGACATTTTTAAAAAGCCTTTTTGATATTTTGGAGATTGTGAAATTAATTAAAATATCCTGTAAATTAAGTTCAAAAAATAAAATGTCAAATGTTTTAAAAATATTTCATTAGATGCATTTAACGATAAAATTATTTTTAATAAAATGTGATGATATATCATCTCAAAATTAATAGCAGTGACAAATTTTATCATAGCTTTATAAAAGTTAAAAATATAATCCTTAAATTATAATTATGATCATAATTTGAAGTTAAAAAAGCACTGAATGTCTAAAACGAATTTGGCTTAAAAATTCTCTATTCTGAAGATAAAATTTTAATTTCGTTTTTAAATGTTTACAACGTAACTTTCCTTCAAAGTAAAAAAAAAAATTCTTAATAATTAATTTTTTAAAACTTATGAGAAACATTTTTAAATTACAAAATACGTAATTTACATAATTACTTTTTCAAATTAAAAATTAAAAATTACAATGTATTTTAATACAAAATACGTATAAACTAAATAACATTATATTATAAAAATCTTACTTAATAAGAAAATAAAATTTATTTAAGGCACAACCTTATAAGAATTTATGAAAATTGTTGTTGTAGTTAAATATTTTAATAATATTTTTTTAAATTTTTAATAAGCATTTTGTTTCATAAATTTAATTATAAATCTTTTGCTTAACCGTAATTTTCACTAAATAGTGAAAATAAATTAAACATTATAGGCATTAGCTTGAAAGAAATATTCGAGATATTTTCATAAAACCGTGAGAAATGTGTATCAAAATACATTAAAAAATCTAATCTTAAAAATAATATTCAGCCATCTATTTTATCTGTAAAAAATAACCCTACATAACAAATAATTTTAAACTTATCGATTATGTTTAACCGTTTGTTTCATATAACGTTAATTTTAACGAATTTATGCAATTGCAAAATAAACTTATTTCTTCCTAAAATTATTTCACAGTTATCATTATTAAAAAATTAACATTAGTATTAGAAAATAGGAAAATATTGATGCAAAATATTCATTAATGCTCATTACAACTACAGACAAATAAAACACAAATATTTTATGTTAATTATATAATATCTTAGTGGTATTCTACTAATTAAAGATAGAATATCAAATAAACTCACAAACATTTGTAGCATATAAAGAACATGAATCTACAATAGAATAACTTCAAATTAATTTAAAATATTCCACACATTGTTTATGGAACTATAGAATAAAAGAATATGCCTTTATAAGACTTTTTCCAATTTTAATACACTATTTTGGACTAATAGCAAACGATCGTTTGGAGCAAATAATTTTTATGAAAGCTTAGAACTAAATAACCAAATTTATCGTTTGCGCCATATGCTTTTCTTTCTAAATTGAAATTAATTGCGGTTTATTTTAATTTAAATAACTAAAACCTTTACTAATTGGGAATTTAAAAAGGTATTTAATAGATTAGTCATATCACAAAAAATATTTTTTAAATTATTAATGAGAAATATGCGTCTTCTTGTATGTTAAAAAAATCATATTTCAGTAAATATGCCGTTAAAGATAAGGAATCGTAATAACATGAGGATCAGTTAAAAAAAAGTGCAATTTGATTATTTTTAGAACAAAAAAAAAGTTATTTTCATAAATGCAAGCAAATCTTGTAGAACTTCGTAGAAATTTAACAATTTATGCAAGTAGATTTTTAGCAATCTAAAAACATTTTTTGTTGCTTGAGTATTTTTTAAAAAAATTCATAATTTTAACCCCAAAAAATCCAAATTCTCAAGAATTTCAAGTTAAATCATACTTTATTAATATAGCAGCATTTCCAACAACAAATCTCAGAAAATTTGAATTCAAATGATTAATTTTTAAATGTTTATTTTAAAATGGAATAGAAAGCTGCTCAACAATATTTTTTTTTCGGTTGTAATCGAATAGCGAATTTGGATAAAGGATACAATATTACGTTTTATGTGAGTTGGCATCAGCGATAAGTTGAAAAATACTTTGCTATTAATTTATCGACCAATCATGATTTAATTAATAGTAAACATTTATGAAATTTCGTGATGAATAAGTTATATAAATTCCAATAGAACATAAATAGTTCATGCATTAAAAAGAATTACATATACCAAACAAAAATTTACTACTTTCTTAAAGCGTTTCTTCTTAAAATATGCAGCAGACTTTTTAAATCAAGAGCTGAGGACAGACATTATCACGAAAACAGAAAAAATATTAATTGGAGTTTAACGCCAGTTATAAAATTATTAATTTTTAAAATCTTGATCATTAGTGTGTATTTCTAGTTCGGGCATAAAATAATGGCATATAAATTGTATTCAGTGTGCAGATAGTGTCATGTTTCCGTGTGTCTAAGATAGTATTATCTGACATCCCCAGCAATAATACAAAAACTGTGCTGTCCACTGAGCTGAAATTGGGCATGATCGATTTGTAGATACACATTCGACTTGTCATTCGGCCTGACAATTTGCCAGATATCAGTGGATATCGGGATATTCTGGAAAAGGGCAGCAAATTAAATCTGACAACACCCACTCAATCGCTGTGCTGGCCGGTTGCTCATTAATTATCATTTCTTCCGCTTTGATAACATGGTAAAGGAAACTAAAATAAGAGATTTAGGCTGGTGGATGTCCATGTTAAAAAATGAGAAGATTCCATCATTTTTGTCAGGAAATCTAAGGTTGACATTGATTAGTATTAGTTATAAATCACTCTCAAGCTATATGTATATAATATAAAGTATTCTGAAACATGACATGTTTTCCTTTTTATGGGGTAGAGTTGTCAATCCTACGCCCATAACAACATGTAGGTCCCTGTTTACAATCATATTAGACAGGGACCTATGGTTTAAAGTGAATTTCGAATCATTACAAATATTCATGGCACCGCCGGGACTCGAACCCGAACCTGTGGTACCGAGTGCCAGTCACTTGGCTAATAGGTTCCATATATATATAAAATACAATTATAAAAAAAAAAATGAAGAATTTTATACGAAATATTACATTACTTTTAGTATTTGGTTCGATTTTTGTAATAGCCAAGAACAAAAATCCATTAATCAAATAGTTTCTAATAATATTCAATCGTGAAAATAGTTATTAACATATACACATTATGTTAATCCAAGGATACTTGCGCATTGTAACGTCTTATCTACTGATGACCATTATTTTCCTCAGCATAATTTTAAAGCGAAATATATTTTGGTTTCAAATAATTTTAAAATAAAGCAAATGAAGGTTTGTTATTTGGTTTGTGTTAGGGGCCTGATGACCGAGTGGCTAGCGCTCTGGCGCTCGGTATCACAAGTTTTGGCTTCGAATCCCGGCGATGCTATAGATATTTGGAATAGTTTGGATTCCACTTTATGCCGTAGGTCCCTGTCTCATATGACATGACCGTAGAGCGTCACAGAGCCCAATCAGACTTCTTACCCACATCATTCCCAAACTATAAAGGGGCAACTCTGTTCTAAGCAAAGTGATGTGGTGTTGTAGTAGTAGTAGTTGGTTGGTGCTTCGTCCCTTTGGGTCAACCGAACTATATACAAAATATCTAATGATAAAACCATTTAAGAAATTAGTTTCACGTGAATGCAGATCTTGCATTTAGGGCTATGGCATCATTGACAAAATTCTTATTAGTAAACATTAAATAAAATATTCTACTAATATTTAAGTGTTTACGCTTTTATGGAGCTACATAATTTCCATGTTTTGTTTTATCAAAATTTGAAAGTAATTCATTGAAATTAGGTATAAAATGATTTTTGAAACCAATATTAATGCATGGCGTTAGTAAACAGACAACATAACAAATACGCTGGGCGATATGGGACCTCTGGATCTTACTTTGCACATCGTTGATCAATGTGTGCTATAGTTATTCTCATAATAACTAATTTGAACATGCAAGTGCCACTATTTTCTTATAATTCTATACTAGATTCGCACCCTGAAAAATTGATTTTTAGGTTTTCCTTGTTTTTAGCCTTTTTGCAAGATGGATCCGTGGAGAAATTTATAATATTTCTTTGTTTTTCTGTTACCATTTCTAAACTTGCAAAACAACAAATTCAGAATATATAATAAAGAACATAATTACACTTTACAGTATTCAAATAAAACCATTTAAAAAATTTTAATTTCCATGAAATTTGTAATTTAGATGGTTTTGATTGATTTCTATCTATATTGCTTTACCACTCTTTTGGAATTTTCAAAGCACTTTAAAATTATTTATTTCAAAAATGGGAAATTCACTAATGACGTTTCATGTTCAACTCCTTATGTTCGACAATTTTAAGTGCATTTTAAATAATATTTTTTTCAGCGTGATTTATTGGTGAGTTGTGACTATTTCTATGTGCACTTGAAAGCGTTTATAGTTTATAATTTATATTTAAGTCGTTATAGCATTTATAATTTATATTCGTATAAATTTCGTATAAATTCATGAAGAAAATATTTTTCTTAAAAAAAGTGTTTTATAAATGATGATGAGTGATATTTTTTTGTTCAATATTATAAAAATATTTAAAGGGATTTGGAAAATATAGATCGTTTTCAGTAAAAACCAACTGAAAATAATTTATTGTATCAATGTTTATTCCATCAATCAAAAACCGATTAAGATATAATCATGATTGGATATCTTTCCCATTTTACATTTTCTTCGAAGAATTTTTTTAAAAAAACTGATTTCTTATGATTACAGAAATAAAAAAAATTACACCCGTGAGGAAAAAAATTATAAAATTTTATATTTTTCATGCCACTAAACTTCAAAGAATTGCTTAATTTATGTGAGTTACAGGGTCTCACAAAAGTTTCCAGATAGAAGCATCCTTTATACAATTGTTAGATGAAAAAAATTAAATTAAATAATGAAAATATGTTGCTTTGGAAAAATTTGGCATGCATATTATATATATTGAAGAAATTCATTTTAAAAACTATAAAATATAATGAAAGGTTGAATATTACTCATAAAATTTTTCGCATAAGAATAATTAAATTCAACAACAAAATTGATCAAACGATTTTTTTTAATGCTTGAGTCAAAATTAAGTAATATTATATTTGTTTATCTACAGTAATATTATCTATGTTTCTGAAAAATGAAAACGATCTTAAGTTTTGAGAATTGTATGTGACAACAAAAAAATTTTGTGATTGATATTATTCGAATGTATGAGTTTATGTATTAAACAACTGAATTGATAAAGATTCTCATGTGGTTATTAATAAAATATATAGCTAAATGTTCTTGACTAGAAACTGTGAGTACAAATTTTTTTTTCTAAATCATAAATATTTGAAAAAAAGATAAATTTTAATTTTTCTGTGTTTTGAAATTCACATTATTAGCCAGTTTATATGGATGTTCACGTGTTTTGTGAAATTTTTTTAATTGTTTTCATATAGATTCGAATTATTTTTTTAACAACTTTAATGCTATTTTGTCCTATTTTTAGTATACATATGTCGAAGGGATAAAAAAATGTCGTGTTGTATTTAAATTTGGTGAATGAAAAAACCTTTTAATAACTTATTTGCAATTGTAAAATTAATCACAATGAAATATTCAAAAATTATACAATTATTAAGATTATTTTTTATTCTAATTTTTTTTTTGTTTCTATTCCCTTTTTATTTTGCCACAACGAAAGTGATTAAATATTTCTGTGTTATTTCTGTCGTCAATTTTTATACGTTTTTATCCATTAAAAATAAGTAAAGAAAATGACTATTTTTCAAGTGAAAAGACTACACTAGCCATGTAAATTTTATTTAATGAAATTTATTTGATGTGTTTATTAATTCAAAATATTAATTTTTACATTGTCTCTTATTATATAGCAATTTACAAATAAAACCTTAATGATTATTAATTTGATGTGTTACATTTCATAGGTTTTTGTCAATCGGTTATTTAATTTTTAATTCATATTTCACTTTATGTATTTTACATAATTTTTTGCTGTGTTGAAATTTTAAATAATAATAAATTAATTAATTAATAATAATAATTGTAATAAAAACAAAATAGCATTGGTGAATTTATCCAAATGCAGTTGTAAAATATTCTATTGAGCTTATAGGCTTAAATGATGAAATTTTGTGTTGAGTACATTTCTCCAGATATTCGATAATTTTTAATTAAATTTGCTACACATATTATATTTAATTATTTTAAATAAATTTATTATACATATCGAATAAAATAAGCTGAATAAAATATTGTGATATTATGATAAAATATCAATGCAAGCAGGGAGAATTATTAGAATGCATTGGAATTAATACCATAATTTAAAAGATAACTATCCTTTAGTGCTGTGAAAAATATTTTTAATTCTATTTTGGTTTTTACGAAACATTTTGGCATATTTAAAAATATTCTATAATAATTAACAAAACGCTAATTTTACATTTCCAGATATCCAAAATTAAAAAATAATAATAAATCAAATTATAAAATTATATATCAGTTTAATAAATATTCATCGTATTTTTAATTAAATACTACTTAATTTTTTTAAATTATGAAACACATAAATGTTTTACAAATATGGCGTAGTTATTTTCCTTCCTTTCTTTAATTTGGTGCTTATAGGTTAAAAGAATTTTTTTTAAAGAAACCCAGGTGCCTTTTCGCGAATAAAAGATTTATAGATTTTCGCGTGAAAATCTATAAATATATTCATACTTTTAAATATATATTTATAAAATTAATACAGTATATAACATTTAAATGTTTTAGCCATTATCTCAATTATAAATTTCTTATCAATAATTTTTAAAAAAAAGCTTTTTTTTTAAACATCATAACAGAAATATCTATGAAATATGTACACTATTATAGTAACGTGATATCTTTATAATAATTTTTAATTAATTACAAAAACCCTTATAAAACATAATGTTCAAATTAATATTTCATCGAATTCATTGCTTTTCCGTATGCAAACTAAATGAATTTTATCAAGTTGTTAAGATAGGTAAACAGTAGCATTATCAAATCGGAATAATTGATAATAAAATTTTGTTATCTGAAATTTAGAACAAGCCGCCACCATGCGGTGTTATTCACATGAACTAATATCACACTAAAAAATAGTTTTGAAAACTGCTAAAAATAAACAATTTTGCAACCAAGTGACTATTTTCATTTCATTTTATAACTGAAATAGAGTTTGTATGGATTTTTTTTATAAGAACAAACTTTAATATTTGCCATTATTTAAATAAATTCCTAACCTAGTATGAAAGATTTGTAAGCATTATTTTTTCGTTTTTCCTGAAAATCAATCACAATTAATTATAATCACACGTAAATTCAAAACATTTTTAAATATAATTTATATTATAAAACATATTTAAGAAGAAAACTTAATGCTGTTTGGCTCAATTTGCTCTACACTGAACTTTACATCACAGAAAAACAGCAATTAAAGAATTTCTAAATATCATTTATATTATAAAATATATTTAAGATGAAAACATTTTGTTGTATAATACTGTTATGCGTTATTTTGAAATTTACGCCAAAGAAAAACAAAAATGAATAATATTTCAATGTTTACATTATAAAAGTTATTAAGAAAAAACAAGGATTTTTTTTTTCATTTAATTATGATTATATATAGTTCACATTTAAAATATTCACTAAATTTTTACGTTCACCACAAATTTTTCACAAAAATTTTAATGCGAAATTTATGGTAACAAATTTAAATAATAAATCTAAATCACTATGCTATTTCAAATGCACATATATAAATAACAATAACCATCAAAATAATTTTTTCCTATACTACTTTTTCAAAAACTTTAAAAATATTTATCACGAGTAGCAAAGTAAAACAAACTTTTTTATCAAATAAATAGTGCTACAAAATTTATATTCTGTTATCAAATTAAAACCCGAACAAATAGCAACAAGTTTCCCCTTTTCCGTAAACCGCTACCAATAAGGGAAAACGAAAACTTTGATTACTACAGACGGAAGAACAGGTGATTACATAATAACACTTACCGTCTCTGTCGTAGTGACTCCACACCTCCATGAACTGAGTAGCTGTCAGATTTTTGAGTTCCCTCGTGTTTTTGTCGCGGAACTGCCTCATGAAGTTGCACGAGTTTGACTTGCGAGGTTTCCTTTGCTGCTCCTCCATTGCGTTTGTCACCGTGCCTCTTTTTAATTTTTTTTACCCCTTTCGTCCCTGATTCGAACAAAAAAGAAGGATGATCTACCCCTTCTTGGAACTCGATCGAGTCTCGAAAACTTCAAGAATCGGACGAGCGAAAACAGAGAACTTTTTGATTGGCGCCTTGAGAAAAAAGGAATTCTGTCTCTCTTCTACCTGTTCGAATTCGTTCGGAACTGTGAGCGCGCTCGGATTTCCGCAGACGATTTTATTTAAAACGGATACACCTCTGCGCACGCGCCAATCGATGCTGCGCGCCACACCTGCTGCAATGCTCACTGGACAGGGGATTTTTAGGTGGGAGGGAATCTCTTACCCCTTACACCCCTTATAATTTTTTTATTAATTTACAAACTTACATTTAATAATCACTTAATTTTTTTTATTGCAAAATAAATGCACCAATCGTAGTTTGTTAATTATTTAAGGATAGTCTTGTTCTTTTTTTTTTCGAACTGATCTATTTGTGGAGTTCGATTTCGCACTCCAAAGAAGCGCCCCGTCTGCTTCTGCACCCCTGGTTTCGGTCGGTTGTCCCAGATAACTGCATCCCTCTTTTCCGGAACTTGAAATCTTCTTCAGAAGGCTCTAGAAAATTTGTAAAGTCAATAACGTGGAAGTGTGCGATCGTTTTTATGTATTATATTACAATGTTTACATCGCATGCAAGATTACAGTGCGCTAAAATTAATTTATTTTAGTTTAATTTTTATCCTCATTTGGAAATTTTTTGTTATTAATATTTAATCTAAAAAATATATATTTTGTCATTAATATTTAATCTAAAGAATATATTTTGTCATTAATATTTAATCTAAAGAATATATTTTTTGTCATTAATATTTAATCTAAAGAATATATTTTTTGTCATTAATATTTAATCTAAAGAATATATTTTTTGTCATTAATATTTAATCTAAAGAATATATTTTTTTGTCATTAATATTTAATCTAAAGAATATATTTTTTGACATTAATATTTAATCTAAAGAATATATTTTTTGTCATTAATATTTAATCTAAAGAATATATTTTTGTCATTAATATTTAATCTAAATAATATATTTTTTGTCATTAATATTTAATCTAAATAATATATTTTTTGTCATTAATATTTGATCTAAAGTATATAGTTTTTGTCATTAACATTTAGGCTAACGAATATATTCTTTGTCATTAATATTTAATCTAACAAATATATTCTTTATCATTAATATTTAAGCTAAAGAGTATATTCTTTGTCATTAATATTTAATCTAAAGAATATATGATTAAGACTAATTCGTTAATTTTTGTTTTCACGTTCATTAAATCAGAAGGTTTTTGTTTAAAATCAAAATCAATAATTTTGAAATCGATTGAGATTATATGAATTTAACTGATTTTAATATGCTTTTATTTGTTAATTAATCATTGTTTTTTATTTTTAATATACTTTAATTTATGCTCAATTTTTGCTCATCAATCAATGCTCACTTAAATATTACAATAAGACGATATTTTCATTTCAGGATTAGAAAATAAAACGACATCCTATAAAAACATTTGCATTTTAAAATAATTTTTAAGTTAGTATTTTAGTAGTACAATAATTGAAGAAAATATGTTCTGATGAGTTACAGTTGAAATTTCTTGTACTACGTCTCTCATTATTGTAATATATTAGTGAAAATTTAAAATATTGAGTTCTCTTAAAAACGAAAATAGCAAATAAGATGTTGTTCTATATTGTATAACTAAATTTATCTGGAAGCAATATTGAGGAATATTGATGCAGCTGAAAACTAAAATAAATCTGAAGTAATAGCTAAAATATAGCAAAAATTAAAAGAATAATTGTAATTTAATAATTAAGTTAATTGTAATACATTAATGAAAATATAAAATTTGGATTTCTCTTAAAAATGCAAAATATAAACATTAGCTGAAGCTGGAATTGTACTTTAATAAATAAGATCATGTTTCATATTATATTACTAAACTTATATGAAAACAATATTGATGCAGCTGAAAACTGAAATGAATATAAATTAATAGCTAAAGTCCAGCAAGATATTAGACAAAAAAGAAAAGTTAAAATTTATTACCGAAGATCAATGCTAATAGATAAATTTTGTTTTTAAATTAAATATTAAATATTTTGTTAAATTACAATTTCAATTATATTATGATTCCATTTCCAAAATATGATTAGCATTGGTGTAGATTATTGAATTTAAATTCAGATTAGAATGAGTAAACCAATCATGAATTATATCTATAAATAATCAGAAATTTCTTTTAATATTTTGACATAGAATATGTTTGATGTGGAAAACGTGTCATGAAAAATTCGACTTACTCTGTTACTATACAAATCTCTGGCCAATGCCACCGAAATTACTATATTTAGCGATGATTTAGACTTCAGTTTGGGGAATACTATATTATAGCGATAACAGGGAAAGTAGCTTATCTAAATATTATAATGAAATTGCTTAAAACAAATTGAACAACAATGTAAATTAAACTCAGTTATTAAAATTACCAAAAATTATTAAATAGTTATTTACGCGTTCATAAAAAAATTTAATTTAAAAGGACTCCGAGTGTTCATTGTCAACAATAAAATAGATTACAAAGATATTTATTTACAAACAGAACAAGAAATTTTTCCTGGTGATTAACCCACATTAAAATTTTAAGACATATTTTAGTTTTTGTAAATGTATGTAAATAGCGATAAGTGGTAAATGGAGTTTTAAAGTGATAAATGAAGTTCAAAGAAAAAATAGTTTTCTGTGTTAATGCGAGTATATTTTAATTAGGCCATTAGCATCATTATACTGTGGCTCGTTTTATCGTGCATACGAGTAATTTTGCACTCTTATTTCAAAAGCTTTACCTAAGTAAAGCCTATTTTATGGAAACTGTGACAAGATTCGCTGTTAGCGTATACTTTTTTGTTACAGTTTCTTCTGAAACTAATAGATCCGATAGCGATTTTGGCAGTATGTTAAGCGTCTGGAATCGACTACCGGGTTGCTTGGTAGGAGTTTTTTGGATTACCACCAATACGACACGTAAATGAGGAACAGTTATACTACCAGTCTTCACTAGAATTAATGTTTGTAGTAAGCAAAGTGGGACATTTCTTTCAATATGCTGTAGAAAAAGAAAAATATTTCATATGTTTTAATGGTGCTTAACATACTTTATAGGCATTGAGGACATTTTTTTATAAAACATTCCTCTAAAGTATTCAATATTAGTAAGTGTAATTTTCGCCCAACTCAGGCCTCGTGAACAGAAACCCTGAAGTTCAATCCGCTAGTGTCTTTGTTGTAGACACTTTTTGAAACTACAGTAATAGCTGAATAACGAGGAGATTCGATAGCGTCTGTGATGTTCAGCATTTTGCCTCATGAGTCGGACTACCTAGTAGGGTATTGTCCGGGTTTTCTCCCATTTGATGCACAAATGCGGGGTAGTTCCCCCTAAAATTTATTCCTTAAGGCACTGCTTTCCTTCAGTGACTCGGAGCCAAGTCTGGTTTCTACCTACGGGTGCTCCACCACAACAGAAGCTGCCCACTCCCCCAATTCCTTGAGTAGATCACTCATGGCCCGCGCTGCAGGACACCGAGGATTAGACACAACAACTAACTACATTGTAATTTTCAATATTTAAATAAATTGAAATTTTATAAATTTATTTTTATTATTTTAATTACAAATTTTTAATAAAGAAAACATTTTAATGATATATCATACTTAAAATTATTTATTCAAATAAATTTCATTTAGAAATTATTTCAGCAAACATGTTCTTAAGAAAGCAAAAACTTTTATCTTCTAATATTCAAAGAAATTTTACAAACATAAATTGAAGTTTTATCAAGGATTTTGTAATTTTTGCTGTTACTTTTGCTGTTAAATATATTTGCCCTATATAAAGATGAATAATTCTTGATCGTACTAATATTATATTAAATATCCTAAATCCTTTATCCTTTAATATCTAGTGGTGTTTACTAATTTTTTTAGCACGATATCGTAATCATCTGTGGCGCACTAATTGAAAATGCATATTTGTTTCCATCATCCTTAAAATCTTAAGGATCAAAATTCATACTTAAATATTTTTGTACAGAAAACACAATATATGTGCATAAAGTTTTTCTTATAAAGAAAAAATAGGGTTCTACTATTTTTTTTTGTCTAAAGTAGGCTATATTACTTTTTCAAATTGGATAAACCACCAGTGAATGATTTCACCCAGGGCTGTCTCTTTCAATTTCGCTCAGAAGTGCCGCCGGTCAATAGAAATGGACCGAGACTGATGAAATTTAAGACCGCAAAAAGCTTTTAGATCATGAAATACTCGCCTCAGCTTTTTTTGCCTTTGCAATCATTTTATGGCTTTTAAATTTTATTGAGGAAAAATCAAAATTCAAGAAAAGTTTTTACAGAAAGTATTTAGTGTGTTTGTTTACAGACAAAAAAAAAAAATCTAATACATAAAATTAATTCGAGCGTCCTTTCCACTAAAACTTACTGATGTTCTTTTGAATTGTTACAGTTATTTCTTAAACGAAGAGATCCGATTCCGGAAGGACTTTTAGGGGGGAAAATGTCGCATTTGCATATCATTTGGGAGAAAACTCCCACCAAGTAGTCCGACTCACGAGGCAAGATGCTGAACATCACAAACGCCATCGAGTATTCTCATTTTTGAAACAGTGTCTACAACAATGCCGCCAATGGACTGAATCTCAGCCTCAATGTTCACCACTAGTGCATCTTACCACTGAAGCACGAGTCGAGCAGTAGAAAAAGAAAAATATTTGATATATTTTAATGGTGCTTGTGATTTACTTTATAGGCATTGTATTGACATTTTGTTAAAAAGATTCCTCTAAAGAATTTAATATTAGTAATTGTAATTATCGTAATTTTCAATGTTTGAATAAATTGAAATATTAATTCCCACATTTTTAATAAATAATATATTTTAATATATATTTAGTATATATATTATTTATTAAAAATATGTAAGGACTTACTTAAGGAAACAAAAACTTTTTTTCTAAAATTCAAATATTTGCTTACAAATATAAACTCAAATTTTAGCAAGAATTTTCTGATTTTTATTGTTACTTTTACTATTAAATATAGCTGTTCTATAAAGAAGAAGTACTCTTGATTGTACTAATATTATATTCAGTATCTTAAATCCTCTGTCTTTTAATGCCCAGTTATATTTTTAGCACGATATCGTAATCAACTATGCAGCTCTAAGTGAAAAAGAATGTTTGTTTCCATAATCCTTAAAATCTCAAGCATCAAAATTTATACTTAAATATTTTTTTTACAGAAAACACACTATATGTACATAAAGTTTTCTTATAAAGAAAAAATGGTGTTCTACTATTTTTTGTCTAAAGTAGACTATAGTACTTTTTAAATTGGATAAAACCACCAATGAATGATTTCACCCAGGGCTGTCTCTTTCAATTTCACTCAGAAGTGCCTCCGGTTAATAGAAATGGACCGAGACTGATTGAAATTTAAGACCGCAAAAAGCTTTTAGATCATGGAAAACATAACCTCAGCTTCCAGTTTTTTTGCCTCTGCAATCATTTTAGGGCTTTTAAATTTTATTGAGGGAAAATCAAAATCCGCTAAAAGTTCTTTGCAGAAAGTATTTAGGGTGTTTGTTTACAGACAAAAAAATCTAATACTTCAAGTTAATTTCAGCGTCATTTCCACTGAAACTTACTGATGTTATTTTGAATTGTTTTGTTAGAAAAATTGTTTTCCTATTTCTTGTTTCTTGAATACTACCATTTCCTGAATAGTCTCATGAATACAATTTCTTAATAGTTTCTTGAATTACAATCACTTCCATGATAGTTCATTAAATACAATCACTTCCATGATAGTTTCTTGAATACAATCACTTCCATGATAGTTTCTTGAATACAATCACTTCCATGATAGTTTCTTGAATACAATCACTTCAACGATAGTTTCTTGAATACAATCACTTCGATGATAGTTTCTTGAATACTATCACTTCAACGATAGTTTCTTGAATACAATCACTTCAATGATAGTTTCTTGAATACAATCACTTCAATTATAGTTTCTTGAATACAATCACTTCAATGATAGTTTTTTGAATACAATCACTTCAATGATAGTTTCTTGAATACAATCACTTCCATTATAGTTTCTTGAATACAATCATTTCCATGATAGTTTCATGAATACAACCACTTCTTAAGGATTCTCACAAATTATTATAAAATTAATTCTGAAAATTTCGTCTTAGTAATATTTGGCCTAGTGATAGCGTGCATGAACTAGTGTGCAAGACGATAAGGTTTCGATTCCCTTTGTCGACATACGCTACAGTTAATATTTTTAAAAGCAAATAGATTCGGCGTTGATTGTCACAGAATGTCTCGCATCTACTGTCGGATTGTAAGAATGAATGAACTCTCTGATACTATATGCACATTCTGAGTTATTTACTCCTGAAATTCTTTTTGCGTTCCATTTTCCCCCCATAATTTTGAGAATAACGTAGATCTACCTAAGTGGTTATTGCCTATTGTAAAATGGTGGGCAAGTTCAGAATATACATGTGTCAACGTAAATAAATGTAAGTGAAAGCACAATGAAACAAAGTATTAATACTAAATATAAAAAAATATTCATAGCAACGTTAAATTTAATTAGCATATGTGACTTGGTATTGCTCGTCTGTAGAAAATAATTCATTTCTAGTTCCCATAAACATGAAAAAGTACTTCAAAGTTTTAATTACTAAAATTATTTTTAAATATGACGGAAAAAGGAATTTGTTACTCATTATATTTACTACATTATACTCAATCTGGAAGCATTGACTGTTTATTACAACCGTCAGCCTGTATGAATTAGATAAATCATGTATATAAAAACATCAGTTTGAATGGATAAAAAAAAATAATGATAATTGTTAAAAATGCTGAAATCTGCTTGGCAAATTTCAACTTATCATGTGTGAACATTCGAGAACAGATGAATAAATTCAGGAATATGCCAATGTTTAATAATGCAAGATATATAGGAAGCAATTGATTGGAATACTATAAGAATGGCCAAATTCAATAGCCACATGAATATAGCAATGTTGAATATATCAAAAACTTCGTGAAGATTGAATTGTTCAAGAATCTCTAAAAGATTTTACAAAAGTAAGATAAATGTAATCGCAAATTAAGAATGGAGTATTCCAAATTCAACAAGTTATCACATTCAATTTCTAAAAGAATATATTAAAGTTTGAACATTCTAATCGTAAATGAAGAATGAAGTATTCCAAATGCAATAAGAAGCATTATACAGCTCAATAGATACGAGACAATGCCAAAAATGATAAATATGAAACTTCAAGAAGAAGGAATTGATCAACTCACTACGAGAACTTATATCCATTGGAAATACAAAAAAAGTGATTCAAAATCATACTACAAAACACTTCAAGCAAAAGCCAAATTCTCCAGAAAATTCCTTAAGACTAACCTTATTCATGAAACATTTCAAGAGTTAAGGGGCCCAAAGTACCATTTTCCGCCAAAATTTGCAATAGTGTTTTATTTGAATTGGCCCTCATTTTCGGATAACGTCACGGATTCCTAACCAGGACAACATCGTGTTTAAACATGATAAAAAAAAGCAGGAGAGTTTCTGACACGATGAATACTTGGTTACTATATAACCCTGCATTTATATATTCTGATATAGTCTTACTATGTACCCATGTATTTACTATATAGCACTGTATTGTTTTGCATTATTATTCGAATCCGATTACCAATCCAAAAATAAGGAGAATTTTGAAAATAAAAATGTTTTAATGATGTAAATGTTTAGATCTGTGCTGCTTTACACATGAGCAACGATCACCATTCCAAAAATCCAATATCCATTAAAAATAAAATCAATAGACGCAAGTGATGACGCCACTATTCGATAATTTTCAAATTAAATTCCGGCACGAAGTATTAACCCGGAATTTTATTTACTTAAAAGAATGAATCGCAATGAGAAAAAGAACACAAAGATCTATGACGCCATTTCTCATTCAGAAATCGAATATTTAAAACAAATAACGATAGACCTCTAAACGAAACGAGTTCTTAATTTTTCAGAAATATCGACAGAAATTGAAATATTGGTCGTTTATTACTTTATAAATAATAGGAAAGTAATTCAACGATCTTGCTGTATTTCTTAGTTGAGGTATAGATAATGATCGCTGTTTCTTTGAGGTATTACGCACAGGTGTTTTTTTTACTCATGTAAATCAATGATAGTTGTTACCATAACATTAATTTTCTTAATTATTAAAAACGATGAATGACTACCATTCCTATTAATAATAAATAATAAATAAGTGATATTTAATGAATAGTAATAAATAAATATTTAATAATAAAATTTAATTCTTATATATTTACAGAATTTTTATTCTTCTTTTTAAATAAAAACTAACAGAAATTATGATCATAAAAAAGTTACATTTTTATAATGAAAAAATTATAATGAAAAGAAAATTAAACTGTGTAGAAATAAAACCAGATGTCGAATCAATCTTCTAATTTATCGTAACAGTTATTTTTAGAGAGGGAGAAAAAACCCACTTATTCAATGTGAAATTTCTTTTGCTAACTCCTTCTCTTCGAAAAGAAAAAAAAGCATCTAGAAATTTTTGAGAGCCAGAAATTATAAAATATCACCATGCCACCTATATTAACCATACCAATACTATCAGCGGGGGTTACGCTCAATAAATGAAAAACCTCTCCTTTAACAAATTCCCCTTACAAATTCTTCTTACACGCCTAATTGATTGTGGTTACAGCAATTAATTAGGCAGGTAAGCATGAACGTAGGGCCGAAAGATTTAGAGGAGAATTTAGGTTGGGCTAGGCTAGGATTTAATTTAGTGAAAGGCTTACATTGCCTACAAAACAAAATACTTAAAAATACAGCTGTTAATGTTTTTAAAGTATCCTTTTCACTTTAAAAAACATTAAACTCTTTACTATTTATTATACTCTTAAAAGGTTAAAGTCTTTGAGATCCTTTTCTTGTGAAACATAAAAAACATGTATAATTTAAACGGAATGGAGGAAAAATCAGAAAATATTTTATGAATCGAAATAGTACAACAAATCAAAACTAAATTTGGGTTCAAATGCTTTAAAAGACAATTTTAAAATGTTTCCAATGGTTCTGAGCGATCAAGTTTAATATCGTGACGTATTATCAACCATAAATAGAAATAAAACATATCAAGGAAAAAGTATACATCCATGCATGTATAAGGGACGATTTCTTTTTTTTTTTTTTGATGGAAATTTAGTATTGTAGTCTATCCAGTTACGTTGTGCAATAAATTTTGATGATTGCAAATTACGTTCATGTAGTAAATATTGATGATTGCAATTTACGATGTGCAGTAAATTTTGAAAATTTTAAGCACTGAAGATACATATATCGACTGTTTACGAACTTACCTGCTTATTTCCCGGAAAAAAACTCAACCAGATTGTTATTTATCATTTCACATTCGAAAATCGAATATTTAAAACAAATAATGATGGAAACCGTCTTGTAGCGTTAACAATAAAAATTAAAATTTTATTTAAATAAAAAAAATAATTAATATGTATATGTTCGTAATTTTTGGCTAACCTCTGGGATTAAAAAATAAATAAATAAAAAAGACTAGATCTCTAAATGAAATACGTTTTTAAGTTTTCGGAAATATTGGCAGATTGCTTATTGCTTTACAAATAATAAGAAAGCAATTAAATGATTTTGCTTCATTTCTTAGTGAAGGTACTGATAATAATAGTAGTAATTTATTTATTTGAGATATTATGCACAAATATTTTTAGTTGCTCATGTAAATAAAATATAGTTATTACCATAACATTAATTTTCTTAATTATTAAAAACGATGAATTACTATCATACATTTTTTGGCAGATATTTAATAATAAAATTTATTTTTTTATACACATGAAGAATTTTTTTTCTTCGTTTTGAATAAAATTAACAGAAATTACGAGCATAAAAAAGTTACATTTTTATAATAGAAAAATAATAATAATGAAATTAAAATTAAACTGTGCAGAAATAGAACCAGATGTTGAATCGATCTTCTAATTTATCGCAACAGTTATTTTTAGAGAAGGTAAAAACCACTTACAATAAGAAATTTCATTTGCTTACTACCCCTTTATTCGAAAGCAAAAAAACATCTAGAAAAATTTTTGAGAGCTATAAATTATAAAATAACGCCATGCTACCCAATTGACCATTGCATTACTCTCAGCAATGGTTACGCTCAATAAATGAAAAACCTCTCCTTTAACAAATTCTGCTTACAAATTCTTACATTGCCTAATTGATTGTGGTCACAGCAATTAATTAGGCAGGTGAACGTGAACGTAGGATGGAAAGATTTAGAGGAGGATTTAAGTTGGGCTAGGGTAGGATTTAATTTAGTGAAAGGATTACATTGCCTACAAAACAAAATACTTAAAAATACAGCTGTTAATGTTTTTAAAGTATCCTTTTCACTTTAAAAAACATTAAACTCTTTACTATTTATTAAACTTTTAAAAGAAAATCTTTGAGATCCTTTTCACGTGAAACGCAAAAACAAGTAATATATATAAAAAAAAAATTCCTACCTTTTTTTTTCACTGTATTGCGGAAAGTCCTTTATAAATAAGTTTCATTCATTTTTGTAAGTTTATCTGGTGGCATCTATTGGTAGATATATGCAACTTAAATCGAAAAAATATATAATTAATTAATTAAATTTAATGAATGAATTAATATTTGAAAAAACTGTATTAACGTCAAGTTCATCCACTACAAGTTAAAAAAAATGTATTTGAACTCGTGTGGATGAATAAAAAGTATTTTATGAACGATTGAAAATTTGAACAAGATATATATAGGGAGAGTGTGAACTAATAGAAGGAATTGAAAAATGTATATTTAAAACAGAATGAAGAAAAAAATTAAAAACAATCTTTGAGATCCTTTTCTCGTAAAACACAAAAAAATGTATAATTAAAACAGAAGGGAGTAAAAATTAGAAAACATTTTAGGAATTGAAATAGTAAACAAATCATAAAGAAATTTGGGTTCAGATGCTTTAAATGACAGTTTGTAAAATGCTTCAAATGGCGTTAAGTAATGACAGTTTCTCAATATCATGATGTGTTATTGATCATAAATAGAAATACCACATATCTATGAAATATTATGCATGTATGTGCGTATAAAGAACGATTATTTTTCTGATGGAAAATTATTATTAACACAAAAAATTAAATCCAATTATTCAGAGTAGTAAATTTTGATGATTGTAAATTACGATATGTAGTAAATTTTGATGATTGTAAATTACGATATGTAGTAAATTTTGATGATTGTAAATTACGATATGCAGTAAATTTTGATGATTGTAAATTACGATATGTAGTAAATTTTGATGATTGTAAATTACGATATGTAGTAAATTTTGATGATTGTAAATTACGATGTGCAGTAAATTTTGGTGATTGCAAATTACGATGTGTAGTTACTTTGATGATTGCAAATTACGATTTGTAGTTACTTTGATGATTGCAAATTACGATATGCAATAAATTCTGATGGTTGCCAATTACTATGTGCAGTAAATTTTGATTATTGCAAATTGCGATATGCAGTAAATTTTTATGATATTTTGATATGTTATGTATTAAATTTTTGTAATAGCAAATTATGATGTGTATTAAATTTTGGAGATTGCAAATTATGTTTTGCTGTAAATTTTGGAGAATGCCAATTATGTTTTGCTGTAAATTTTGAAGAATGCCAATTATGTTTTGCTGTAAATTTTGGAGAATGCCAATTATGTTTTGCTGTAAATTTTGAAGAATGCCAATTATGTTTTGCTGTAAATTTTGGAGAATGCCAATTATGTTTTGCTGTAAATATTGAGAATGCCAATTATGTTTTGCTGTAAATATTGAGAATGCCAATTATGTTTTGCTGTAAATATTGGAGAATGCCAATTATGTTTTGCTGTAAATATTGGAGAATGCCAATTATGTTTTGCTGTAAATATTGGAGAATGCCAATTATGTTTTGCTGTAAATATTGGAGAATGCCAATTATGTTTTGCTGTAAATTTTGGAGAATGCCAATTATGTTTTGCTGTAAATTTTGAAGAATGCCAATTATGTTTTGCTGTAAATTTTGGAGAATGCCAATTATGTTTTGCTGTAAATATTGGAGAATGCCAATTATGTTTTGCTGTAAATATTGGAGAATGCCAATTATGTTTTGCTGTAAATATTGGAGAATGCCAATTATGTTTTGCTGTAAATATTGGAGAATGCCAATTATGTTTTGCTGTAAATATTGGAGAATGCCAATTATGTTTTGCTGTAAATATTGGAGAATGCCAATTATGTTTTGCTGTAAATATTGGAGAATGCCAATTATGTTTTGCTGTAAATATTGGAGAATGCCAATTATGTTTTGCTGTAAATATTGATGATTACAAATTACGATGGGCAGTAATTTTGATGATTGCAAATTACAATGCGCAGTAATTTTGATGATTGCAAATTACAATGCGCAGTAATTTTGATGATTGCAAATTACGATGCGCAGAAAATTTTGGGGATTTTAAATTACGATGTGTAGTAAAATTTGCATACCTTATGTGCATAGACCTTATGCAAGCCACGAATAATAAGCCACTCACCAATGAAAAAAAATAGTACATCATTACTTTCGGGGGAGACTTTTAGGGGAAATCGCTCTAAATTTGCGTGTCGTATAGAAAAAAATCACGGAAAATTGCGGCTAGTAAGCCTAACTATCAATGTGAGACACGTTGTTACAATCGCTATGTAGTTCCCTAATTTCTAAAAGTAGGGACTGCAACGAACTCCCTCCAACAGATTCGAATCTGAGACTTTCTACATGTTAGCTGGGCAATTTACCACTACACCATGAGTCGGACTATGTCAGATATCTCATATCAATAAATTGCACACAGTTTAAAATATAGATTAGGTTATTAATCAGTTGTAAAAACTGATAACTTATTCAAAGACTACTATAGCTCGCAAATCCTTAATATCTGGAGGAAAACATATTGAAAACACTTTATTAAAAAACTCTTTAAAAATTATTATCAACATGAACTATTAGATAAAAGTTAAGGACTATTGAAAAAAAATCATTTTTTGTAATTTCTTTTATAACATTAGAAATAAAAAAAGAATTAACTGTTAACAGCAGTCCTTCCCATGATTTTTACATTTTACATAGCATAAAAATTAATAATACTAGTAGGAAAGATCTTATGTCACAAAAACCAAATTGCACTTGTAGAGAGGTACATGCGGAAGTACTAGCATGCAAGCCAAAGCAATTAGTGTATTAGAGTCAGCTAATTTATTAATTTAATTAGGTTAAATAAGCAATTAAAGCGAAAGAACGCGATAACTTTTGGGATGGAAATTGTTTGGGTTAGACTTTTCGCCATTCATTATTTCAATAAGGATCTCGCTTTCCATTCATCTTAATTGCCATTCATGATCAACATGCAAAGATCGTATATTTTATCCAAAAATTAAAATTAGTGTTTTGTTTAGTGTTTCGAAAAATAATTAAATTAATGAGTTTTATGGGAAGTAGGTTTAAAGTTTTATAACAAATAATATAATAAATTTATAGTTATAAAAAATATAGTAATATTTTAAAAATAGTTTCAAATATTACTCCTCCATGCATTATCATTAAAAAAAATCGAGTGCTAAACTAAAATTTTTTTGGACTACAATAAAAAGATTTATAAGCTTAATTTCCGTTATTTAAATTATATTTAAAATTATGACAAATTCTTGTGCATTTATCGATGACAACCACATAATTAAAAAGTATAGTGTGCAGGTTGGGCAACCAGATTGAAAATGGGTGGAATTGGGTCGAGATACTTGAGGCACAGGTTGGAGAGCTCACAGCTTTACAGCTGTAAAGCTGTGAGCAGCTTTAAACAGCTTTATTGACCCACACACAAACACCACAAACCTACAATTAAAGACTTACACTATTTAACACATTTAAAGTCAGATAATTATAGATTTGAGGAAGGACTCCGCTTCTAGGCAGAAAACCCGATACTCGTCTACACGCAGGATGCGCTAAATATATTTCCACTCGGAATAAGAGACTACATACTACACGTTTATCAGCAGGATCATCGGTTGCGTTGTACTTCCCTCTGGTGAGAATCTCGATGCTGACTATTTCTCCTGAATGCCGCAGGGAACGCTGTTGCCAGTGTGTAGAAGAATGTTATAATCTTTACATGCGATTCATTCTATGTTTCATTCATTGTAATAAAGAAAATTTAAATAAAGTAAAATAGTTACAATCTTCTTAATGTCCAAATCTTTAAATTTAACTCTTCATCTTAGTTTGCTTATTTATTTTTTTATAGAGATAAAATTTTACCCTAGTTTGTTGGCTGCAATAAATGTTTGTCATTCAGGTGTCAATACAATTACATAAACCAATTACAATGAATTTTAAAGAATACTAGTCAAATGTAAGAATATTATTCAAAGAAAGAGTTTCAAGTTTTTGAATAATGAATTTTTCCCTTAGGGAATTATCATTAATTACACAGTAGAAGAATGTAAATATTTGTGTACACTCTCTGCTAAAAGCAATTAAAAACGAATAATTTTAATAGTGAAAAAACATAAACTTTTATATAATTTTAATTAATATTTAAATTAGGCAGGCACAAATCGCGGGTTGCCTCTTTATTTGTTTATTTTACTTTAAAAAAAATTGGCAATTTTTTAGAAGATTAAAACAAAAAGCACGATCCGATTTTAGTTTAATGAAATATAAACATTTAGAGGTCAATACATTTTGTTCAATATATTTTATATATTATGGCAGACTAGAGGATTCAGATGTTTTATCAGTGCTGAGTAAGTGCTAGTGTTTTGTAAGTGCTAACCCAGATGCAAGATCGCTATCTGTTGTCGTTCCGTTATTATCACTATCATATTTATTGATATAAACATCTTCAATTCCAAAATTACCCTCAACAAAGGAGATGTTGCTTTTGCTAAATAATGCTTAAAATATCTTAGGTCTGTTTTTGCATATTTGTGAACAAAAATTTTGTGGCATGCTTATAAAAAAAATTGATTAAAAATCATTTGAAAAACGACTTTTGCACTTGGTTAGAATAAAAAACGAATCAAATGTTAAAACACTTATTAAATTAATATATAATGCATCAAATTCTGCATTTGTTTTTTTTAGTAAAGTATATTTTCATCTTTTATAATATAATGTTTTTTTTATTTCATGATATTTTTTCACTTTAAAAACATTATTTTTTATGTATGTTTCATAATCTTCGAATATAATCTTCGCGTGTGTGTGTAGCATGGCCAAGTTATAATAATTTCTCCATACATCGGCGCATCATTTTTTTAAATAACAGAATAGACTTAAAAATGAACCGTCAAAGTTTTTAATATCCTCTAGGAGTTCAATTCGGAATTCAATTCGCAAAAGTTATCCGGAATAAAATATACAAGAATCAATTTATTCATCAAAATTTATTTTGCCTCTACGTAAAATGCAATAAAACTATGACATCCCTTGATTCAATTCTCCAAAACATTTTTCTTAGATTGATTAAACTAAGGCCTTGTTATTTCAGTGAATTTTTAGGGCCTTTATCGAGTCGGAATGCCTTCCTTCAAGTAGTAATTTTAACTCTGGGAACATTGTGTCGAGCAAACACCCAATTATTTTTTCTTGGGCTCAACAAAATAAATCTTAACCGTTTATGAAAGCTCATACTAGACTACAGATAATAGAAAGGATATTTGAAGTCGAAATTATATATAGTAATTAGTTTATTGGGGCCTGATGGCCAGAAGGATTAGCGCTCTGGGCCTTTGTGCCACAGGTTTCGGGTTCGAATCCCGGCAGTACCATGGATATGTGTAGTGGGTTGGAAACCACTTTAAGAAGGGGTTCCCTGTCTAATATGATTGCAGAGCGTTAGACCTACGTCCAACAACCTTATCCAGCAAAAAAAACATCTCCTTTCTCGAAATCCGCCAATAGGCAGACGCCCGTGGCCCACATGGAACTATTGCGGCAATGATGATGAATAATCGCAAAACAGTTAAAAATGTTTGCTTACAATAATAGCTAATTGACAATTCCGTATATAATTCAATATAATGCTACCAACTGGCAAAAAAAGTTTTAACGATAGCTTTTAAGCTCGTGTTTTAAATTGTAAATTACGGATACTTCTTACGCAGAATATGAAGGCTAAACAAAGTAAAGAAGGACATTAAAAGCATGGAAGAATCGATAACGCCCTCATGCAAAATAGTAATTGCTGTCATTATTTAAAATAAGAAAAAGTATTCGACGTGATTTTATGTACAGTTTAAAATAATAAAGATAAAAAAAGAATGGATATTGCATAAAACACTCTTGTTTGTAGTTATTAAATCAGACTTATAAATTAAAAAAAAAAAACGTCCAAAAAAAAAAAAAAATAGCCATAACTTTGATTTTACGAAAGTCAGAAGCAAACTTTAAGCACATGTATTATTTTTGCTAGGTTTATTTTAAGAGAAATAGACCTCATGAAAATGTAAAATTGGTAGTATACGATGTTTTCAATATGTATTGTTTCTTAATTTGACACCATATTATCGTACCTCTTGCTTTGTTCATGGCAGTCTTGTTTTGGCTCTGACAGTAATTAAACTACAATTGTTTTAGGAAAAATATTCCATCAAATTAACTTTTTCAACATAACAAAACATCATCAACATAACAAAAATACGTATATCAATTTAATACAAACTATCAACGATTCAATTGTATTAAGATGCATATTGAACAATTAATCCTGATTACTTTAGCTGGTAATTGTTTCGCATTTACGGAGTAATTTGGTCCTCAAACTCTTAACTTGTTTCTCTACAGACTTCTAATTCCTACCTTTTGCTTAGAAAATAGTCTTGATCTACTAACTATTGTTGCTAAGAAATACCAATACAGAACACACACCAAATGGTCCAAAAGATTAGAAAATACAAGAAAGATCTTTATGTGAACTGTTAATCATTGTTAACTGGAATTTTAGGCAGTATTCCGCCAATATCATTTGCTTTTCAATTTTTTATCAAATGCATTTCATTATTTGATTTTTTAATCATTTTCATTTCAACTGCTATTTACATAAAACAGGTCAAAAATTAATTTGCTTTTACTATGGCATTCATGTCATTGTTTTTCATTGTATCCTGAATTATTACTCATTTTATTTTTAAAACAACAAAACGGCCTTTTTTAAGTGTGACCCATGACAATTCCCCACTCTCCTTCTACTCCCTTAAATTACAATGTCAGAAAAACAAAGGTTGAACACACATAATTTTAGTGTATTTTATTTCAACATTTATATAAAAAAAACTATCAAATGAACACGTAAAGAGAAAGACTATTTTAGAATCACATCAACATGATAAGACATTTCGAAGACAGTGCAATATTGCTAAGCGAAGAGGATTATTTAGATATCTCGCAGCATACCTCGAAATCCTCGTGTTGCAAGATTTCAGTAATGAGTGTTCGGCAAGATTACGACTTGATGACTTTTCCCTGAAGGTTGTCGATAAAGGGCATCTCTGCGCGAAATAGTGATTGAAGATTCCGAACTAAGCGAGCCGGAACAGTAAATGAGATCGACTGTGCGTGGTCGGTGAGCGTAAACAGTTTCTTCGCTTTTCCAGTTGTAGATAAAAGACCGATTTAGAAGTTCCACTCGAGTTTCATTGTCGTAGCAACTAGTCGTATAGAAAAGTTAGTTTGGTTAGAAAAGCACTGATATTACGTCCATCTATTTTACAATTTTATTTTTTGGCAAAAATAGGCATTTGTTGTTGTTCCTTACTTTACTTGGTAAACGGCAACATCTAGACCAAGTCTAAGAACCCGTCATCTTATGGAAGGGGGAGGGCAGCTTCTGTTGGGATGGAACACCCGTAGGTAGAAGTCTGACTTGGCTCCGTGTCGCTGAAGGAGGAGGGCAGTGCTTTTAGGGGACACTATACCGCATGTGGGTATCGCATGGTACGAAACTAGGAAAACTCTCAACAGGTAGTCTGACTCAAGAGGCAAGATTGCTGTACATCACACATACCATTGAGTCTCCTCGATTTATTGAAATAGTGTCTACAGCATAACCACCAGCGGATTGTACCTTCGCCCTTATTCTCGCCAGCGGCGCACGTTGCCACTGAGCCGGTAGTCGGGCAGTTAAATGTTATCTTTAGGTGAAATGTTAATTATTTCCAACTAGAAATTTTGTCAACGTAATTTGCTTTTTAGTTTCATTTTCTGTTTACATCAAATTGGTCAAACATTACTTTGCTTATACTATGAGATTTTTTTGTCATTTTCGATGGTATCATGAATCATTCCACATTTACGGACTTTTTAAAAATAAAACAACATTTTTTTTCCTCATATATAACAATCCCCCTAAATTGCGATGCTGCGATGCCCAGTAAACAAAGGTTAAACATACATGATTTTAATGTATTTTATTTCAACTTTTATATCCAAAAAAAATCTATCAAACAAACTCGTAAAGAGGAAGACTATTTTAGAATCACGTCAACCTGATAAGACATTTTGAAGACGCTTCAATATTGCTAAGCGAAGAGGATTATTCAGATATCTCGAAGCATATCTCGAATCCTCGTGTTGCAAGATTTCAGTAATGAGTGTTCGGCAAGATTACGACTTGATGACTTTTCCCTGAAGGTTGTCCGATGTCGATAAAGGGCATCTCTGCGCGAAATAGTAATTGAAGATTCCGAACTAAGCGAGCCGGAACAGTAAATGAGATCGACTGAGCGCGCTCGGTCACCGTAAACTGTTTCTTCGCTTTTCCAGTTGTAGATAAAAGACCGATTTAGAAGTTCCACTCGAGTTTCATTGTCGTAGCAACTAGATAAAGTATAAATGTTAGAAAAGCACTGATATTGCGTCCATCTATTTTAAAATTTTATTTTTTTGACAAAAATAGACATTTGTTGTTGTTGATTTTTATCCGACTTGGTCGACAGCAACATCTAGACACAGTCCAAGAACCCGTGTGGTTTCGTGGAAAGTGGGAAAGGGGAGGCATTCTCTATTGTGATGGAGCACCCGTAGGTAGAAGTCTGACTTGGCTCCGAGTCGCTGAATAAGGAGAGCAGCGCCTTCCAAGAAGACTTTTTAGGAGCAACCACCCCACATTTGCTTATTGTGTGGGGGAAAACCCGGAAAAATCTCACATGGCAGCCTGACTAACGAGGCAGGATGTTGCATATAAGAAACGTCATCGAGGCTCCTCGTTTTTTGAAACATTATCGACAACAATACCGCCAATGGATTAAACGTCAGTCCTAATGGTCACCAGGAGAACTATCCTGCATTTGAGTATCGTAGGGGAGAAAAACCGGAAAAACTCCCACAAGGTAGTCCGACTCACGAAGCAAGTGGCTGAACATAACAAATGCCAGAGTCTCCTCGTGTTTCGAAAACGTCTCTACAACAAAGCCGCCAGCGGATGGAACCTCCGCCCTAACGCTTACCAGCAGAACGTGGGGCCACTGAGCCATGAGTAGGGCAAAAATGGACATTTAAATATTAAAATAGTATAAATAAGTAATATTAAAAAAAATTTATGTCAATTCCTACTTTTTTTCACTATATTGCAGAAAATCCTTTATAAATAAAGTTGAAATTTTCCTCTTACATATGGCGCCATCTATTATTAAATACATACAACTTAAATCTAAAAAAAACTAAAATTAATTCATTAAATTTAATTAATGAATTAATATTTGATATTTTTTAATTAATGAATTAATATTTGAATTCCAGTGTGTCATCCACTACAAGCTCAAAAAAAATGCATTTGAACTTGAGTGGATGAATAAAAAGTATTTCATGAACGATTGAAAATTTGAACAAGATATACTGAAGTGACAAAAGTCATGGGATACCTCTTAATATCGTGTCGGCCCTCCTTTCGCCCGGCGAAGTGCAGCAACTCGACGTGGCATGGACTCAACAAGTCGTTGGAAGTCTTCTGCAGGAATATTGAGCCATGCTGTCTCGATAGACGTCCATAATTGTGAAAGCGTTGATGGTGCAGGATTTTGGGCACGAACAGACCTCTCGATGATGTCCCATAAATGCTCGATGGGATTCATGTCGGGCGATCTAGGTGGCCAGATCATTCGTTGGAATTGTCCAGAATGTTCTTCAAACCAATCGCGAACAGTTGTGGCCCGGCGACATGGCGCATTGTCATCCATAAAAATCACATCGTTGTTTGGGTACATGAAGTCCATGAATGGCTGCAAGTGATCTCCAAGTAGCTGAACATAAGCATTTCCAGTCAATGTTCGGTCCAGTCACACCAGAGGACCAAGTCCATGCCATGAAAAAACAGCCCACACCATTACGGAGCCACCACCAGCTTGAACAGTGCCTTGCTGACAGTTTGGGTCCATGACTTCGTTGGGTTTGCGCCACACTCGAACCCTACCATCATCTCTTACCTACTGAAATCGTGACTCATCGGACCAGGCCACGGTTTTCCATTCATCTAGGGACCAACCGATATGCTCACGTGCCCACGATAGTCGCTGCAAGCGATGTCGTTCTGTCAGTAAAGGCACTCGAGTCGGTCTTCTGCTGGAATAGCCCAAGAAAGCCAAATTTCTCCGCACAGTTCTAACAGACAAGTCCCTTGTACGTCCCACATTGATTTCTGCAGTTATTTGACGCAGTGTTGCTTGTCTGTTAGAATTTACGACTCTTTGCATACGTCGCCGGTCTCGGTCGTTAAGTGCACGCGGTCGACCACTGCGCTGTCCATGGTGGGATGTTATGCCTGAAATTTCATACTCTCGGCACACTCTTGACACAGTGGATCTGGGAATGTTGAATTCCCTAACGATTTCCGAAATGGCATGACCCATGCGTCTAGCTCCAACTAACATTCCGCGTTCAAAGTCTGTTAATTCCCGTCGTGCGGTCATCATCACGTCAAAACCTCTTCACATGAATAACTTGAACAGAAATTAAAGCTCTGCGAAAGCACTGCGCATTTATACCTGTTCTACGCGATGCTACTGCCATCTGATAATTTGCATATAGCTATCCCATGACTTTTGTCACTTCAGTGTATATAGGGTGAGTGTAAACTAATAGTAGGAATTGAAAAATAATATTATGTCTAGATATCTTATTCTCATTTTAAAATTACTTTTACTTTGAGAACTGTTTAAGATTGAGCCAGAGGCAGCATAGGTCACACTTTGGAAGTAAAGAAGCTTAGCTCGAATCCTGATAGCGATGCAGAATCGATAAATCAGTAGGTGGATTAGTCCTTACATTTAACCCCAGATTAACCCTTAATCTAATCTAAGGGAAATGGCTAATGTAAGGGTAGGTGGATTAACCCTTACATTAACCATTACTCTTGCATTAGATTGAGGAGGAATCGATCCTGTCTACTTGAGGGTGTTCACTCCAATATGTGGTAGTAAAATGCCGCTGTAATGCCACAGAGGAATCCGGATAGAGTTGAATCTGCTACACATCGGCATGTTAATGGATAATTATTGGTGTTGTTTCGAATAATAATAGAATTCGAAAACAATTATTATTTTTTTAAGAGAAAGTGTGTAATTATAGTTTTTACTATAATTACATATGTTGCCTGTATGGCCGAGTGGCTAGCGCTCTGGCGCTCCGTAGGTCCCGGTCTAATAAGATCGTAGAGCGTTGCTGGGGCATTGTTACTCCGCGTCCGTGACTTATCATCAAGTTACACGCGCCTCCTGGGTAATGCAAAGTGAGTAACGTCTTTGCAGCGCTTGCCTTAAGGCATCAAAGACCAAGCTGTCTAAGTGCCAGCTGTATTAGAAAGAAAAAAAAAGTTTTTACTCTTATTTATATATATTTTTGTCCAATATTAAATTAATCATTTAAAATGTCAGTGAGAATTTGGTAGGATTATCCGAAATGGTAAAGATTATAGATTCGAACCCTATTAAAATTTAAGTAGAAGGCGCAGCTATATGTGTTTTTTAAAACGTATACCGTTTTCTTTTTTTATTAGGTTCATTCGAGTTTCGTCACAAAGAGAGTTTTCCACCGGATACTAAAATCTCATATAATAGCAATAGAAAGGCAGTTAATTGAAAGCAAGAGGCTTTTCTTAATTACACTTCCTCTTTTTTTTTAGGTGGGTCTCGTGTTTAGTTTATGCATTTTACGTAAAGTCCACTAATGGGTGAAAAGAGAGCATTGTTTTAAGGTAGGAAATTAATAATATTGATATTAATAAAGTGAAATGTATACCAATTTCCATGAATGCATATCATATCATCTACATTAAATGATTATTATATCATATCATCTACATTAAATGAATATATCATCTTTAGTAAATGAATATCACATCATATCTTCTACATTAAATGAATATCATATCATATCTTCTACATTAAATGAATATCATATCATTTACATTAAATAAATATCATCATCTTTCGTAAATGGATATCGCAGATATTTTCATCAGAAGGACAAGTAGCATCTCTTTGGAAATTTTAGAAACATAAAACTGTAAAAATATGTTTATTTTTGCCTTTTTTAAAAATGTTTGTGTCAAATTTCTTTGGATTCTATTGAAACATTTTGAATTTCCTTCAACTTTGCCAAAACATTTATGGGTCCAACTATCATAATTTGTTCTTCTTTAAATCATTATCTCCAAGTGAAATTTCCATTTGCTTTTCTTTACATATCTGCTTGAAAAGTTCTTTTAGTTCGTCAGTAGTCTTGTATCTCCCGAACGTTCTATATTCTTTGTACTTCTTTTTCCAAGTTAAGATGCAAAGAATAGCCCCAATATAGTTTATCAATTTGAAAATTTCATCTGAAGTTTCTTCACTGCCAAAGGGAGCGGTTTCCTTCATTCTCTTTGAGTTGTTAACCAATAGATTTTTTTCTTGCAACCATTTATAGTTAACTAAGTATCCTTTAATAAAAACCGTCGTTAATCAAAGATGTCGTTAACTAAGACCGTCGTTAATCAAATATGTCGTTAACTAATACCGTCGTTAATCAAATATATCGTTAACTCAGACCGTCGTTAATCAAGTACGTCATTATTCAAGGACGTAATTGCCAAGATACATCCATATTATTAACTCTTCCGACATCATACACATATTACCCTTATACATCTGTATTACTACTGGTGGAGATAGATCACTTTCAAAGTTAAAAATTATAAAATATAATATTTTATTACACATGTCACATGATGCCTTTCTTGTTCTGATGCCCTCATACTTTTCTTATTTCTTTCCGGCCATGAATAACTCTGAAACTGCTATAAATATTGCACATAAATAGTGAAGAATAAAAATAACTGACATTAACTAAATAATTACGATTATTACTAAACTTATAATTACTTAACTAATAGTAATTAAATTAACTAAATAAGTGCGATATTATAAAGTATCAGGCTGAAAAATATGTGTTGATCAAAATGAGCACCGTAGATACTATAGAAAAAATCAAATCGAAACATAAATTGAAGACAAAGTAAGAAACCTGCAAACACTGCGATATGATTTTTTTTCTGTAAATACTGCCATTGTTACTTATTTCAAAAGCTAAAAATCTAAGAAAATTTAAAACCTTATTTTCTTGAATAACAACTATTCTTAACTTTCGAGCCCATACCCAAGAGATATTAAAGAAACCGTAAGAAAAAGCATCCACTGTAATCAGAAAAATGTTACTTTCAGATTTTGTAAATGTGAAACATTCACACAATAGAAGAAATGAGCTACACAATTCAGAAGCGAATTACTTGTGATGGGAAAAGAAAGCGAGATAGTACAAATTAAGCTCATTAACAAAATGCAGGTTCCCTCATTAAAAATGACAGAGAGAGAAAAAAATAAAAAAAGATAAAGATGGAAGAAAACTTTAAAGGTGACAGAAAACGGTGATAGTTTTAATGAGAAGTATAGTTAACATTTTAGTTTACAGAGAGTTATAAAAAAGCAGACAAATATAGAATAGAGAAATTCCAATCGAAGAAGGAAACTATGGAATTAATTTGTACGGTGTATTAAAAATACTTCTAAACTAAACATTCTTCTAAAATAAATATTTTTTATTGTTTGTAAAGTTAAAATATGAATTATTTATGTTATTGTAACATAAACACAGTATGATTATCCTTTCTTTTAGTAATGTAAGTTGTTGTTCTAATGCAACTAGCAATACAGAGACAGTTAATCTTTATGCCATCAGCAAGGGTTGCACCACTGTTACTCCTTTAGTACCTAGGGGACACGATTAGCTTGAAGATATGTTACGGAAGCGAGTAACACTATCCCCCAAACGTTCTACGATCAAATTAGATTGGGACCTAAGGTTTTGAAGTGGATTCCAAACAATTACAAGATCCATGGCCTCGTCGGGACTCGACGCCGAAACCTGCGGTACCGAGCGCTAGCCACTCGGCCATCAGCCCACTTAATAATATGTTTTCGAAATGAAAATAGCAAACTCTTTTTAAAATAATAAATTTTCTATAGTGCATTATGTATACAGGAACTTTTTTAGGTGTGAATTTTTCACATAGAGTCCTAATGGCTCTGGCGCTCGATGTCACAGGTTTCGGGTTCGAGCCCCGACAGGGCCATTGATGTTTGTAGTGATTTTAAATCCATTCTTAACCATCGGTCTGGTTGTAATACGACTGTAGGGCATAGGGCGTAAGTTTTACAACCATATCCCGTAAAAAGTAAACATCTTCCGTCTCGAAATCTGCAAGTAGGTAGGGGCCTTGGCTCATCATGGGGCTGCTGAGCCAATGAGAAAGAGAACAAAAAAAGAATTTTTTTATTTGTGAAAAGCACAAAAACACACACTTTGTATAATTACTGTCGTTGTTAATTATTTCGAATGCTGAAAATCTGAGAAATAACTATAATCTGAACTATATCTGAATAAACTATTCATAATGTTTTAGCCCATACCCGTGAGAAATTAATGAAACCGTACTAAAAAGCCTCAATTAAAAATGGGATTTAACGATTTGTAAATCTGTAATCTTCACACAATAGAAGAACTGAGCTATACAATTTAGTAGCGAATATCACCAAATGGGAAAAGAAAGCAAAGATAATACAAATTAAGCTCATTAACAAAATTCATGTTGTGTGATTAGGGATGACAGAGAAAGAGAGAAAACAAAAAAGATCAAAATGGAAGAAAACTTTAAAGGTGAGAGAAAACAGTGATAGTTTTAATGAGAAGTATAGGTAACATTTTAGTTTACAGTGAGTTAAAAAAAATGAGACAAATATCGGATAGTGAGCTTGCAACCGAAGAAGGAAACTTCTGGAATTGAATTGATTTATACGGTGTATTAAAAATACATCAAACATTAAACACACTTCTATAGCACTTATTTTTTATTGTTTGTAAAGTTAAAATATGAAATATTTACGTTATTGTAACATAAACAGAGTATGATTATCTTTTCTTTTAATAATATAAGTTATTGTTGTTGTTGTTCCAATGCAGCTGGCAATACAGAGACAGTTAATATTTACGCCATATACAAGGGCTGCACCGATGTTACTCTTTTAGCACTACCCAGAGTGCACGAGTAGCTTGAAGATATGCTACGGACGCGAGTAACACTACTCCACAACGCTCTATGATCAAAATAGACAGGGACCTACGGTTTCAAAGTGGATTACGAACCACTATAAATACCCATGTCACCGTCGGGACTGGAAAACGAATCTTGCGGCACCGAGCGCCAGAGCGCTAGCCACTCGGCCATCAACCCACTTAATAATATAAGTTTTCGAAATGAGAATAACAAACTCTTTTTTTTAAATAATAAAATTTCTGCATTGAATTATGTATACGGGATTTTTTTTTATGTTTGAATTTCTCATATAAGGGCCTGATGGCCGAGTGACTAGCTCTCTGGCCCACGGTGCCGCAGGTTTCGGGTTCGAGTCCCGAAGGTGCCATGGATATTTGTAGTCTTTCAAAATCCACTCTAAACCGCAGGTCCATGTCTAATACGACTGTGGGGCGTTGGGAGTAGGCTTGACACTTCTACCACGTAAAAAAAAAACATCTCCCGTCTCGAAATCTGCCAGTAGGCAGACGACCTTGGCGCACCATGGGGCTGTTGAGGCAATGAAAAAGAAAAAGAACTAAATTTTATATGTGAAAAGCATCAAATAATCATACCTAATCATGCTTAAAGCAAAATAATCGGACACAATCATGTTTGTTAAAAATTAAGCGTTTAGATAAACACGTAAAATTATTTCAAGTTACGCAATTATCTATACAAACAGTCTTGTGTTATGTAAATTTTAAAACTTTGCTTTAAAATGAAATATTAATATTAAGAATAAAAAATATTCCTTCTATAAAAACACAACAAACGATTATGAAATAATAAATTGAATTTTTTTTTCCTAATAGAAATGATTAAAAATCTAAAAAATAATAATTAAAAAAAAAAAAAAATCTTTTTTTTTTTTTTAGTTCAGAATTTCTACATTTAAACTTTTAGAACTAAAGTGCAAGGAATGAAGGAATAATGTTTCCAGCATTTTACTTTAATAACGCTATACATAGAATATATGACACATTATCCATATTACGTATTATTAAATAATCTATAGAATATATTACATCAATAAATAATAACAAGCATAAAACGTAGAGGTTAAGAAATATTTACCGTTACGTATAAAATTAATTCAGATTAAACAGGGCTGAAAAATATATTTTTAAAAAAGATGAAATATCTAAATATTTAGACAACATTTAAAAATAGTAAAATATTAATATTTAAAATACATTCTGTATTTCATATGTTTAATAATAAAACTATACGATTAGTTCAATGACACCAAAATATTCTGTGGAAGATATATTTAGAAAGAACCATAAACTAAAATCAAGAATGGATTTATCTCGACTCGTGCATCAGTGGCAACGCGCGGCCGCTGGTGAGCGTTAGGGCTCAGATTTCATCCGCTGGTGGAGATTTGTTGTAGGCACTGTATGAATAAACGAGTTTTCCGGGTTTTCTCCCATGCGATACGCAAATGCGGGATAGTTCTCCTGAAAGGTCTCTCGGAAGACACTGCCCTCCACCTTCAGCGACACAGAGCCAAGTCGGACTTCTACCTATGGGTGCTCCATCACAACAGAAGCTGTACCCCTTCCTTCTATTAGAACATCATGGACTTGGTCTAAATGTTGCTGTCGACCAAGTGTAATAAGAAACAACAACAATCAACAATAGAATTAAATTGCATTTTATTGTAATTTAGCCTTAAAAAAAGATGTTTTTGTAAATACAAAACTATCATCAGTGGCGCAACAGCCCCTATGGTGGACCAAGGCCTTCTGCTTAGTGTCAGATTTCTAGACTGAAGATGTTGTCTTTTTACGGCGTAGGGTTGTCAGTCCTACGCGCAACTCTCCACTGTCACATTTGACCGGGACCTACGGTTTAAAGTGAACTCAAATACAAAATAATATTTTTAAATTTTAAAATTGATGTGAACCTTAAGTCATTAGTGGTATGAATATATATATATGAAAATGATTTTACATATATATAGCTATTAATTTTCTCGCGGTGATGAATTAAACTTTACTTTATCAAAATTATATTTACACAATTTTACTTCTTAAATAATATTCAAAATATTTTTGCAAATTTCTGCATTAAAATATTAATCAATGACTAATTAGTAAAATGCAATAAGATACAGAAATATTAAATAAATTACTTATGGGAATACATGCGTTAGTAGTGAAGATAAAAAAAAAACAAGTTCTAAACAAAATTCTTTAATGTATTAAAAACGCGTTGTCGCGTTACACTACCATTCCTCTAATGAGCATATATAATTCCTTCTCGCGTAGTTGGTCACCTAATTACCCCAGCCAAGTATCATTACTATGCTATTCTCGAAATGAGGATGCTGTCAATTCATTACATAATGAACTAGTGTTTAACATTGTTGACAGTAAAATGGTTAAAACATGTTAACTGTTGCAAATTAACTGACATACTCTAAATAGAATATAACATAGGAAATATCATTTTCAAAGTGTTACGACAATTTTTTTTTAAATTTTACTTAGCTTTTTTACTGATAATTGCTATTTGAGACGTAGCATTAATTATGACATTGATTGAATAAATATTTCAGCTTAAGGAATTTTTTTAACATAATTTATTTTTAGAATCTTTTCAGTGAAAAAAAGGAGATTACGTCATAAATTTTTAAAATAACAGAAAAAAATGAGGCATATTTAGCTAATCAAGGATTTTGTTTTTAGAAACAATATACTTTGGCGAGAATCGCCATTGTAAATAATAGTTGTCATAGACTAGCAATAACCATAATGTATCACTGACAAGCCTACAGTATTGCATCCGCATTTTGGTGCTACAACCTTGTACCCCCCCCCTCCCCATGCTGTAAGCATTTAGATCTGTGCTGCTTTACACATCAGCAACAACCACCATTCCAAAAACCCAATATCGATTAAAAATAAAAACAATAGACGCAAGCGACGATGCCAACATTCGATAATTTTCAAATTAAATTCAGGCACGCAGTATCAACTTGGAATTTTTTCTTACAAGAAAGAATCAAGAAAAAGAACACAAAGAGCTATGACGTCATTACCTATTCGAAAATTGAACATTTAAGACAAATAATGATAGAGCTCTAAATGAAATGAGTTTTTAATTTTTCGGAAATATTGACAGATTACTTATAACTTTATAAATAATAGGAAAGTATTTCAATGATTCTGTTGCATTTCTTAGCTGTGGTATAGATAACGATCGTACTAATTTATTTCTTTGAGATATTATGTACATGTATTTTTTTGGCTCATGTAAATCAATGATAGGCATTACTATAACATTAATTTTCTTAATTATTAAAAAAGATGAATTACGACGCTTCATATTAACCATTCTACCTACTACCATTCCTATTACTATTATTAATATATAATAAATAAATAATATTTAATAAATAATATTAATGATAAATGATATTAATAATTGATATTTAATATTAAAATTTATTTTTTTATATGTTTACAGAATTTTTATTCCTCATTTTAAATAAAACTAACTAATTATGAGTATAAAAAAGTTACATTTTTGTAATTAAAAAACGACACGAATATTAAACTGTGCAGCAATGGAACCAGATTTTTAATCGATCTTCTAATTTATCTGATTAATCGATCCGATTTAATCGATCTTCTATTTTAATTTTGAAAATTTTAAAAGCGGAAATTATACATATCGACTGTTTACAAACTTACCTGCTTAAGTCTTGGAAAATCTCAACCAGATTTTTATTTATCAATTGTTATTCGAAAATCGAACATTTAAAACAAATCATGATGGAAACTGTCTTGTTTAAAAAATTATTAATATGTATATGTTTGTAATTTTTGGATAATCTTTGGGAAAAAATTAAATCAAAGAAAAAACTGGTTCCTTAAAAGAAATGAGTTTTTAAGTTTTCAGGAAATATTAGCAGACCACTTATTACTTTATAAATAATAAGAAAATAATTTAATGATTTTGCTGCACTTCTTAATTAAGGTGTAGAAAAAAAATCGTAGCAATTTATTTGAGATATTATTCACAGTGTAAACAATGTCAGTTATTACCATAACATTAATTTTCTTAATTTCGATTAACTATTACCATTAGTTTTTTTCGCAGATATTTAATAATAAAAAAAATTTTGATGATTGCAAATTACGATGTGTAGTAATTCTGGTGATGACAAATAACAATACATATATATATATATAAATTTGGTGATTGAAAATTACAATGTTAAGTAAATTTAAGTGGTTGCAAATTACAATGTGCAGTGAATATTGATGATTGCAAATTATGATGTGCAGCAAATATTGATCATTGCAAATTATGATGTGCAGCAAATATTGATCATTGCAAATTATGCTGTGCAGTAAATTTTGGTGATTACAAATTACGTTGTGTAGTAAATTTTGGTGATTGAATTTACGTTCTGTAGTAAATTTTGGTGATTGCAAATTAGGACGAGCAGTGAAATTTTGATGATTGCAAATTACGTTATGTAGTAAATTTTGATTATTGTAAACTACGATGTGTAGCAAATTTTGAACACAGAAACTACACATATCGACCGAAAAAACTGAACTACATTGGTTTTTAATTATCATTTCACATTCGAAAATCGAACATTTAAAACAAATAATAATGGGAACAATCTTGTAGCGTTAATAGTAATATTAAAAGTTTCATTTAATTAAAAAATAATTAATGTGTATCTGTTCGTAATTTTTGGATACCCTGTGGAATTAAAAATTAAATAAAAAAAAAGTCTGGATCTCAAAGTGAAATAAGGTTTTAAGTTTCCAGAAATATTGTCAAAATACTTATTGCTTTAATAACAATAATAATAAAAAAGCAATTTAATGATTTTGCTACATTTCTTAGTTAAGGTGTAGTTAATAATTGTAATAATTTATTTATTTGAGATATTATACAGAGGTATTTTTTAGTTGCACATGTAAATCTATGATAGTTATTACCATAACATTAATTTTATTAATTATTAAAAACGAGGAATTACTATCATACATTTTTTGGCAGATATTTAATAATAAAATTTATTTTTTTATACACATGCAGAATTTTTTTTCTTCGTTTTGAATAAAATTGACAGAAATTACGAGCATAAAAAAGTTACATTTTTATAATAGAAAAATAATAATAATGAAACTAAAATTAAACTGTGCAGAAATAGAACCAGATGTTGAATCGATTTTCTAATTTATCGCAACAGTTATTATTAGACAAGGTTAAAAACCACTTACAATAAGAAATTTCTTTGGCTTACTACTTTATTCGAAAACAAAAAAACATCTAGAAAACATTTTGAGAGCTAGAAATTATAAAATATTGCCATGCCACCCAATTAACCATTGCATTGCTCTCTGAGTGGGTTACGCTCAATAAATGAAAAACATGTCCTTACAACAAATTCTCTTCACAAATTCTTACACGCCTAATTGATTGTGGTCACAGCAATTAATTAGGCAAGTGAACGTGAACGTAGGCCGGTAAGATTTAGAGGAGGATTTAAGTTGGGCTAGGGTAGGATTTAATTTAGTGAAAGGATTACATTGCCTACAAAACAAAATACTTAAAAATGCAGCGTTTCATGTTTTGAAAGTATCATTTTCCCTTTAAAAACATTAAACTCTTTAATATTTATTAAACTTTTAAACGAAAATCTTTGAGATCCTTTTCTCGCGAAACACAAAAACAAGTAATAAAAAATAAAAAAAATAAAAATTTAAAGTCAATTCCTACTTTTTTTTTTCACTGTATTGCAGAAAGTCCTTTATAAATAATTTTCATTCATTTTTTTTTTATCTGGCGCCAACTATTGGTAGATATATGCAACTTAAATCTAAAAAAAAACTCAAATTAATTAATTAAATTTAATTACTGAATTAATATTTGAAAAAACTGTATTAACATAAAGTGTCATCCACTACAAGTTAAAAAAAAATGTATTTGAACTTGAGTGGATGAATAAAAAGTATTTTATGAACGATTGAAAATTTGAACAAGATATATCTAGGGAGAATGTGAACTAATAAAAAGGAATTGAAAAATGTATATTTAAAACAGAATGGAGAAAAAAATTAGAAACAATCTTTGAGATCTTTTTCTCGTGAAACACAAGAAATGTATAATTGAAACAGAATGGAGAAAAAATTAGAAAACATTTTATGAATTGAAATAGTAAACAAATCATGAAGAAATTTGGGTTCAAATGCTTTAAATGACAGTTTGGAAAATGTTTCAAATGGCGTTGAGTAATGACAGTTTCTTAATATTGTGATATATTATTGATCATAAATAGAAATACAACATATCTATGAAATATTATGCATTTTCTAATGAAAGATAAGTAATATAATCTATCGAGATACGTTGCGCAGTCAATTTTGATGATTGGAATTATGATGTGTAGTAAATTTAGATAATTGCAAATTACGATGTGCAGTCAATTTTGATGATTGTAAATTATGATGTATAGAAAATTTTGAAAATTTTAAATATAGAATAAGTTGCACATATTGATTGTTTACTAACTTACCTGATTTAGTCCTACCAACTAACTTCCCTCCACTAATGTTCCAGGATAAGATATCACATATCCTAGACGGTGGTATGACTCACTTGAACTTGAACGCCGCAGGCATGCCACTGGCCTTCCCGAGTTAACGAGATTTCAGTGTTGGGTGCACATCTACGGAAAGGGAGGATTGAAGAACCACTCTGGGCAACGCAAGCAGCCCTTTGGCTGAGTACACTGTTGATAATCAGTGATAATCACTGGGTTCGTTCCGCTTTGGGAGTTGTCTGGTGCATATAAACACACCAGAACGGCTCTCAATCGTGAGGAGTTCTAAGAACTCTTGCTTTAGGCCTGCTTGAGTGATTCCTGGCGAATAGCACACATTTTATGGCCATCGGCAGCAATCACTCTACTAAAACTACTTATAGAAATCTATCATTAAATTATAGAAAATCAAAACAAAAATTAGACAACTAAGAGAAGGATTACTGATATTTACATATGTACAATAAAATTGTTAACACAATTATTTAAAGGAAATGGCTGTGTATGGTAATTAGTATTACACAAGCTGTTAGGGGATATAGATACAATAATAGATTAAGAACATGCTTTTTGTTTCTATTGTGTAATGTAGTCTATATTATGGGTTACAAAGTCCATCACTTTGATAATTTTTTCCTTTATTGTTTTGGAGAATGCTGCATTTTGTGCCCAGGTTGCATATGTATCTGGATTTGGTTGGAGAACGTGATTTGAGTCTGTTAAAGAGCAGGAGAAGAGATAGTGTTCCGGCGTGCCAGTTTCACCACAAATGCAGTTGTCCGTATCTTTAATATTGAACCTGTATAAGTACGCGGGGAAGGGACCATGTCCCGTTACAAAGTAGTTTAGATATGTATTTATGGACATCTTCGTTGACACTGTTGGAAGAAATTGATGGGTTCTTCTTCCTGTAAGCTGAGTGTCCCACTCTTCTTGCCAGATCTTGAGGATATTCAATTTTAGTTCTCTTTTCAGTAGGCTTGTTGGGCCTTTTAATTGGGATTGATGTATTGTTTGCTTTGTCGCTTCTTTGGCAAGAAAGTCGGCACGTTCGTTACCCTTGTTGCCGACATGTGCTTTGATCCACAATAGGCTGATTGATTTGTTGTTGATTGTGTATAATAGATTTCTGATATCTTGAACCTGACTATTTTTGTTAAAAATCTGTTGATGGCTGTGAGAGATGAATAACTGTCCGTGAAGATGTTAATTCTTTTATAGTTAGTATTTATGAACCATATTAAGGAATTGAGGATTGCATGAAGTTCAGCTTGGAATACTGAGTTGTGGCCTTGAAGGCTTGCTTGCCATGCGTGAATTTCTGTTTCGTTGTTAAATGCTACGAAGGCTGAGCCTACCCTATTGTCCAATTTCGATCCGTCTGTATAAATGTGAAGATCACTGTTTCTTTGTTCTGTATTTTTTTAAATTTGTGATGGTTTGGCCCATGGAGGTTCGCTCCACTGTGAAATTGATTCTTGAAAATCATTATGTTGATATGTGTGATGATGAAAAGATGCATTAATTTTGAGCCGTGTGATTTTTGTAAATGTGGCTTCCCTTGCTGCTACCAGGTAGGTCGGCTCTAGTCCACTTAGAATTAGCAAAGCTGAGGTTGGAGAAGTTCTATACGCGTTAGTAATTTTTAAAGCAAATTGTCTCTGTATAGAGTTGAGTAGTTTGATTTTCCTTATTGTAATGTTATCAGCCCATATTGAAGCTGCGTAGCATATGATCCGCTCCGCCACCGATTTGTACTATAGTCTGGTGAATTTGGGGTTGATACCCCATCCTCTACCTGACATGGTTGCCGATTTATTAGATTGAATTAGGAGGGTACTTTTCAGATGTTGAATGTGAGGGAGGAAGCTTAGATTGTGATCCAATATAACTCCTAAATATTTGAGTGTTGGGTTGCATTTTATTGACCAGTTGCCAAATTTCAAGATTGGTAGGACTCACTTTGGGAACCAGTGCTTTAAATGATCAGGTCTTTAACATAGACAGATCTCGTGTATGCCTCTACTTATGTGGACCACGAATAACTCGCCAGTGTAGGAAAAAGGTAAAACATTGCTTTATGGGAGGACTTTTAAGTGTAACCGCTCTAAATTTGCGTGTAGTATAGGAGAAATCGCAGAAAACTGCAAGAAGAGAATCTAACTATCAATACGAGACCCTTTCATACGTGGTTGCAATCTCCATAGAGTTTCCTCCTTTCTAAAAGCAGGGAAGGGGCCTGAATGGCCAAGTGGCTAGCGCTCTGGCGCTCGGTACCACAGGTTTCGCGTCCGAGTCCCGGCGGAGATATGGATGTTTGTAGTGGTTTGGAATCCACTTTAAACCGTAGGTCCCGGTCCTAATAGGATCGTAGAGCGTTAAGGGGGCATTGTTACTCCACGTCCGTATCTTCAAGTTACACGCGCCCCCTAGGTAATGCAAAGTGAGTAACGTCTGTGCAACGCTTGCCTTAAGGCATCCGAGATCAAGCTGTCTAAGTGTTTGCCAGCTGCATTGGAACAAAAAAAAAAGCAGGGATTGCAACGAACTACGCAAGCAGATTCTAATCCGAGACTTTCTACATGTTAGTTGAGCAATTTACCACTAGGCCATGAGTCGAACTATCGAGATATCGCGTGTCAGTAAATTACATACGAATTAAAATAAAGATTAAGCCATTAATCAGTAAAACGGCAATAGCTAGCAAATCCATAGTATCTGGAGTAAAACTTATTGAAACACTTCGTTAAAAAATTAAATTTTATTATAAATATAAACTATGAATAAATATTAAGAACTATTAAGAAATTTTTTTTTTATATTTTCATTCATAGCATTTAGACATTAGAAATAAAAAAAGAGAAAACTTTTAACAGTCCTTCCCATGCCTTTTAACGTAAGTTTATAGCATAAAAACTAATGATACTAGTAGGAAAGGTCTTATATCGCAAAAACAAATTGCACTTGTAGAGAGGTACATGCGGAAGTACTAGCATGCAAGGCAAGCAATTAGTGTATTGGAGTCAGCTAATTTATTAATTTAATTAGGTTAAATAAGCAATTAAAGCGAAAGAACGCGATAACTTTTGGGATGGAAATTGTTTGGGCGAGGCTTTTCGCCATTCATTATTTCAATAAGGATCTCGCTTTCCATTCATCTTAATTGTCGTTCACGATCAACATGCAAAGATCGTATATTTTATCCAAAAATTAAAATTAGTGTTTTGTTTAGTGTTTCGAAAAATAATTAAATTAATGAGTTTGATGGGAAGTAGGTTTAAAGTTTTATAACAAATAATATAATAAATTTATAATTATAAAAAATATAATAATATTTTAAAATTAGTTTAAAATATTACTCCTCCATGCATTATCATTAAAAAAATTGTGTGTTAAAATTTTGTTGTAGTATAATAATAATTTTATAAGCTTCTTTTCCGTTATTTAAATATTTAAAATTATTACAAATTCTTGTGCATTTAACAATTGCAACCTCATAACTAAATCTTGTAGTGTACAGGTTGTGCAGCCTTCCTCTCTGGGTGAGAGTCTGTAGGCCAATTACTGTACTGGGATGTGTTAAATATATTTCCTTTCGGGATGAGAGTCTGTAAATTAAACTTACTTCTCTCAGCCCACGTTGTGCTGTACTTTCTCTCGGGCAGAGCCTCGAGGACGATTGACCATTTATCCAGAACACCAAAAGGCGTGGTGTATAGGAAGAAGAACAGTTACAATCTTTAACTGCGATTGATTCTATGTTTTATTCATTGTAAGAAACAATTCAAATAAAGTAAAATAGTTACTAACATTTTAATGTCCAATTCTTTAAATTGAAAGCTTCATTTTATTTCGCGTAATTATTTTTTAAATAGATAAAATTTATTCTAGTTTGTTAGCTTCGAAAAATGTTTATAATTCAGTTATCAATACAATTACATTAATCAATTACAATGAATTTTAGAGAATTTTCGTCAATATTGTAGAAACTGACCTAAATTCTTATTTTATATTAAGTAAACGACTACTAGTCTAAAGTAAAAATATTATTCAAAGATGAAGAGTCATGTTTTTGAATGATGAATGTTTCCTATAGAGAATTGACATTTATGCAGTAGAAGAATGTAAATATTTGAATTTTTATATTCTCTTTTAAAGCAATTAGAAACGAAAAACATTAACTTTTCTAATTAGTATTTAAAGTAATTTACGGTTTGACTCATCATATATTTATTTCACTTTTAAAAATATAATTGGTACAAGATTAAAACAAAAAGCACGACTCCATTTTAGCATCTGCATTTTAATGGCTAATTATTGATGTTGTTTCGAATTATAATTTAACATTTAAAAAGTAAACATTTAAATACCAATAAATTTTGTTCAATATATTTCAATACATAACTGCAGACTAGAAGATTCAGATACTTTGTCGATAACCCAGATGCAAGATCGTTATCACTGAGAAACTGCTGCTTTAAAAAAAACATAAATTAATTATAAATTAAAATTCATCTTTTATTCATTTGCCCCCTCGTCGACTATATATTTTATGTCACCTACATATATACCTATATTATACCTCACATATTTTAGGTTTCGATCAATATTTAATTTAAAAATTTATAATAATATTATAAATATTTATTATTATAAAAATATTAAATATTATAATTATTTATAATATTTTTTATTAATCGTATTTAATAAAAAAGGACCGGCTCAATCTACAAATTCAGGCGCTATAATAAATATTTACGTTAATAAGAAAAACATTTATGCATTCAATTATTAAATATTTAACAAAAAACAATTGAGCTTATATGAAAAAATGCGAATAAGTTGGAATACTTGCACACATTTTACTTATGGACTTGGGAGGCTCAAGTCCGCCAAGCCCCTGAATGAGTACTTTCAAGACGCCATATCAAGCGAATGAGGTGCTTACAGTACGTAGAATCTCGAGAAATCATGTTTTCAGCTACTTGCGTTCGATGCTTTGAACAAAATTGTGCTCTTTAGGAACCATGCCCAAAATATTTGTCATAATGTTATGAAGGGTCTTTAAAGGATACTTTCGTATTTTGAGCCAACTCTCTAAAGCACATATGAAGATATTCGACTAGCAATTTCTTGATTTTGTTGATCTTTTTTTCGGTGGTAGAGGTTGAAGATTCGACCAGAAGGAGGCAATATCGGGCTTCTTTGAATGATTTTTACCATTTACTATACATATGCTTGTGTTTTTCACATGCACGATTCCCCATAAGTCCTCTGCAACATTCATAGAGATTTGGTACACGAAATATCATTTGAAACAAAGTTGGGCATGTAAATCAAATTCTCTGTTCAACTAATTTTTCCATTGTAATAATCGCAAAACAATCAAAATGCTTGTTTACAAAATAGCTGTTGTCACCACTCGTAAAATTGACAAATCGTATTCAAATTCCATATGTAATTCAATATAATGCTTCCAACTGGCAAAACAAAGTTGTAGCGATATCTTTTAAGCTCGTGTTTTTTAAATTATAAATTAAGAATACTTTTTACACAGAATGTATATGTTGCAGAAATAAACAAAATAAAGGACATGTCAATATTTTTTAATTAAGTATTGCATCCTATCACATATACTATCATAAATAAGAACAAAGCCTTAAGCAAAATAGTAATTCCTCCCATTTTTTTTTTATTAAAAAACACATATTCGATGTGATTTTAGATGCATGTTAATAAAAATAACAAAAGATGGGCTATTGTATAAAACAACGCTTGTTTCCAGTTGTTAAACCATACTTTTAATTTAAAAAAAAAAAAAAAAAACTTCAAAAAAAAGTTGCATATCCATAACTTTGATTCTACGAAAGTAAGAAACAAACTTTAAGCATATTTATTATTTTTGCAAAACCTATTTTTCTTAAAATAATCTATGCAAAGACTATTTTAAAAAAAATAGACTTCACAAAAATGCCACATTTAAATATCGATACGTTGATAAAAAAAAAGGTGTTTCCAATATTCCTTCCTTCTTTCCTGTGTTCCTTCTTTTTCATTGGCTAAACAGTTCTACTATGGACCAAGTCCGTCTGCCAAATTTCTATACTGAAGATGTTTTCTTTTTACTGGGTAGGGTTATCAGCCCTACTCCCATCAGTCATATTAAACTTGGAACTAAGGTTTAAAGTAGATTCCAAACTACTACAAACATGAACGACACCACCGGGATTCGAACCCAGAACCTGTGGCACTATGTGGAAGAGAACTAGTTATTCTGCCATCAGGACCCGGTTTTTAATATGTATTGTTTCTTAATTTGGCGTGTTTAAATTCTTCTTTCAAAATTTCTCAATATGTTTTTTAATACCGTATTGGCATCCTTATTGCCTTATCTACCGCTGAAAACAACGGTTGAACACACATTATTTTAGTACATTTTATTTCAACTTTTATAAAAAACAACAACTATAAAACGAATTTGTAAAAGAGAAGAGTATTTTGGAATTACTTCAACATGATAAGACATAACATTTCGAAGACACTGCAATATTGCTAAGCGAAGAGGATTATTCAGATACCTCGAAATCCTCGTGTTGCAAGATTTCAGTAATGAGTGTTCGGCAAGATTACGACTTGATGACTTTTCCCTGAAGGTTGTCGATAAAGGGCATCTCTGCGCGAAATAGTGATTGAAGATTCCGAACTAAGCGAGCCGGAACAGTAAATGAGATCGACTGAGCGCGCTCGGTCACCGAAAACAGTTTCTTCGCTTTTCCAGTTGTAGATAAAAGACCGATTTAGAAGTTCCACTCGAGTTTCATTGTCGTAGCAACTAGTCGTATAAATGTTAGAAAAGCACTGATATTGCGTCCATCTATTTTAAAACTTTATTTTTTTGACAAAAATAGACATTTGTTGTTGTTTCTTATCCCATTTGATCGACATGTGGTATCTTGGACGGGGTAAGGAGTAATGGAACGTCCTATAAGTAGAAGTGTCACTTGGCTCCGGGCATTTGAAAAAGGAGGACAATGCCTTCCGGGAAGACTTTTAGGGGGAACTACCTCTTATTTGCGTATCGTATGGGGGGAAACCCAGAAAAATCCACATGACAGTCTGACTAACGAGGCGGGGTGTTGAACATCAGAAACGCCATCGCCAGAAAACTCCCACCAATTAGTTCGACTCATGATGGGCCTGATGGCCAAGTGGCTAGCTTTCTGGCACTCGGTACCACAGGTTTCGGGTTCGAGTACCTGTGGTACCATCAACCACATCATTCCCTAACTGTAAAGGGGCAACTCAGCTCTAGGCACAGTGATGTGATGTGGTGTGGTGTGGTGTAGTAGTAGTAGTTCAACTAACAAGGCAGGCTAAACATCAGAAACACCATCTAGTATCCTCATTTTTTGAAACAGTGCCGACAGCTACTTGAACTTCGGGCCTAATGGTCACCAGGGGAACTACCCTGAATTTGCGTATGGTAGAAAAAACCCGGAAAACTCTAACCAGGCTGTCCGACTCACGAGGCAAAAGGTTGAACATCCCAAACGCCATCGAGTCTCCTCGTGTTTCGAAACAGTTTCTACAACAAAGCCGCCAGCGGATGGAACCTCCGCCCTAACGCTTACCAGCAGAGCGTGTTGCCACTGAGCCACGAGTAGAGCAAAAATAGACATTTAAATATTAAAATAGTAGAAACAAGTAATATAAAAAAAACTTTTAAAGTCAATTCCTACTTTTTTCCCCTATATTGCAGAAAGTCCTTTATAAATAAAGTTGAAATTTTCCTCTTACATCTGGCGCCATCTATTGGTAGATACATGCAACTTAAATCTAAAAAAAAACTTAAGTTAATGAATTAAATTTATTGAATGAATTAATATTTGAAAAAACTGCATTAACATCTAGTGTCATCCACTACAAGTTCAAAAAAAAAATGTATTTGAACGTGAGTGGATGAATAAAAAGTGTTTTATGAACGATTGAAAAGTTGAACAAGATATATATAGGGAGAGTGTGAACTAATAGTAGGAATTGAAAAAAAATATTATGTCTAAATTTCTTATCATTGGTATTTTAAAGTTAATTTTACTTAGAGATCTGTTTAAGCTTGGGTCAGACTTCCGATGTAAAGAAGCTTAGTTCGAATAATCAGAAACGTTGCAGAATCGATAAATCAGTAGGTGGATTAACCCTTAAATTTAACCCCTTCCCTCGCTCAGATTAACCCTTAATCTAATCTAAGGGGAATGGCTAATGTAAGGGTAGGTGGATTAACCCTTACATTAACCATTACTCTTGCATTAGATCGAGGAGGAATCGATCCTGTCTACTTGAGGGTGTTTACTCCAATTTGTGGTAATAAAATGTTGGTGTAATGTCACAGAGGAATCCAGATAGAGTTGAATCTGCTATACATGTGTATTTTAATGGCTATTTATTGATGTTGTTTCGAATAATAATAGAATTCGAAAACAATTTTTATCTTTCTAAGAGAAAATATGTAATTAAAATTTTTCCTATTATGTATTTATATTTTTGTCCGATGTTAAATTAATCAATTTGGTAGGGTTACCCTAAATGATAAAGATTATAGATTCGAACCCTGTTAAAATTTGAGTAGAATACGCCTCAATATGTTTTTTTTAAATAGCATACCGTTTTCTTTTTTTATTAGGTTCATTCAGGATTCGTCACAAAGCGAGTTTTTCACCGGATACTAAAATCTCATGTAATAGAACGGCAGTTAATTGAAAGCCTGGTGTTTTTCTTAATCACGCTTCCTCTTTTTTTTAGGTGAGCCTCGTGTTTAGTTTGTGCATTTTACGTAAAATTCACAGATGGGAGAAAAGAGAGCGTTGCCTTCAGGTAGGAAATTAATATTAATAAAGTGACTCGTATATCAATTTTTATGAATAAATATCATATCATCTACATTAAATGATTATTATATCATATCATCTACATTAAATGAATATCATATCATCTTTAGTAAATGAATATCACATCATCTTTAGTAAATGAATATATCATCTTTAGTAAATGAATATCATATCATATCTTCTACATTAAATGAATATCATATCATCTACATTAAATAAATATCATATCATCTTTCGTAAATGGATATCGCAAAAATTTTCATCAGAAGGACAAGTAGCATCTCTTTGGAAATTTTAGAAACATAAAACCGTAAAAATATGTTTGTTTTTGCCTCTTTTTTAAAGTGTTTGTTTCAGATTTCTTTGGATTCTATTGAAACATTTTGAATTTCTTTCAACTTTGCCAAAACATTTATGGGTCCAACCATCATAATTTGTTCTTCTTTACATCCTCATATCCAAGTGAAATTTCCATTTGATTTTCTTTACATATCTGCTTAAAATGTTCTTTTAGTTCGTCAATAGTCTTGTATCTCCCGAACATTCTATATTCTTTGTACTTCTATTTCCAAGTTAAGATGCAAAGAATTGTCCCAATGTAGTTTATCAATTTGAAAATTTCATTGTCATTCTTCATTGTCAAAGGGTGGGATTTCCTTTTTTCTATTTGACTTGTTACCCAACAGATTTTTTTTTCTTACAACCCTTCATTGTTAACTAAGAATGCGTTCTTCATATTCGTCGTTAACCAAGTGTGTCGTTAATCAAGTACATCATTATTCAAGACAGTCGTTAATCAAGTACTTCCTTATTCAAGACAGTCGTTAATCAAGTACTTCATTATTCAAGACAGTCGTTAATCAAGTACTTCATTATTTCAGATAGTCGTTAATCAAATACATTATTCAAGATCGTCGTTAAGCAAGCGAAAACCGTCGTTAATCAAGTACATCATGATCCAGGACTATTGTTATCAAGATACATCTGTATTATTTACTCATTCGACAATTGTAGGTGGTGGAGTCGCTTCCAAAATTAAAAATTGTTTATTATATATGTGACATGATGCCTTTCTTGTTTTAATGCCATCGTATTTTGCTTACCGCGTTCACCGGCCGTGAAAACGCTGAAACTGCCACAAATCTCACATATCAGTAGTGAAAAATAAAAATAAAGTATCATGCTGAAAAAAATGTGTTGTTCAAAATGAGTATTGCAGATACTTCTGAAAAACTCTTTATTAATCAAAGATATTTCTGCTACCAAACAAATATGCAAACACGTAAACTAAACAAAGCGAAAAATAAAGACAAAACAAGAATCCTTCAAATATTGTGATATATATTTTTTTTTTGATTAATTACTATCTTTCCTTGTTAATTATTTCGAATGATGAAAATCTGCGAAAATTTAAAAACTTATTTTCTTGAACAACAACTATTTTCAATTTTTTAACACATACCCGAGAGAAATTAAAGAAACCGTACGCAAAACATCCAATGCAATCAGAAAAGTGATGCTTACGATTTTGTAAATCTGAAACATTCACACAATAGCCACACTACAGAAAAAAATTATTTCAGATGGGAAAAAGAAAGCGAGATAACACAAATTAAGTTCGTTAACAAAATTCATGTTCTGTGATTAAGGACGACAGAGAGAGAGAGAGAAAAACAAAACAGATAAAGATGGAACAAAATTTTAAAGGTGAGAGGAAACAATTATGGTTTTAATGAGAAATATATTTAACATTTTAGTTTACAGAGAGTTAAAAAAAATCAGACAAATATAGAAAGTGAGATTCCAACCGAAAAAGGAATTGATTTATGTGTATTAACACAAAATACTCTTCTATAACACTTATTTTTTATTGTTTTTAAAGTTAAAAAAAAATTATTTACGTTATCGTAACAGAGTATAAATTTTTTTTAACAATATTTCGATTGAAAATAAAGAGTTTTTGCATAACGTTTTTTTATCTTCCGATATTTTTCTTCCTAGCGCGCATGCTCATAGGAATAGCTCAGTATTGCAGTATTACAGATACGCATGCGCAATAGGTACAATGTTTCCTATGAGCATGCGCAATAGGTACAATGTTTCCTATGAGCATGCGGAATAGGTACAATGCTTCCTATGAGCATGCGCGCTAGGACGAAAAAAATATCGGATGATAAATAAACGTTATGCAAAAACTCTTTAATAACAATTAAGTTTTCGACTGAAAATAACAAATTCTTTTTTAAAATAATAAATTTTCTATAGTGAATTAAGTATAAAGGAAAATTTTTATGTTTGAATTTTTTATATGTGAAAAGCATAAAATCGGAGCTAATCATGTTTTGGTAATAATTAAGCTTATAAATAAACACGTAAGATTTTTTATGTATTATGAGCCCTTTTCTAAATTTTGTTTTAAAATTAGGGCTCGTGGCCGATATGACGTCCGCTACGCCACAAAAAAAAATTTTTGTTTTAAAATGAAATATTAAATTTTGTTTTAAAGTCAAATATTAAACTTTGTTTTAAAATAAAGTATTAATATTAAGACTAAAAAATATTTATTTTATAAAAACTCATCAAGTTATTATAAAATAAAAAATTGGATTTCGTTCTAATAGCAAAATAAAAAAATAATAATTTTAAAAAAAAAACATCGTTTTTAATTTAGGAATTATAAATTAAAACTTTCAGAACTAAAGTGTAATGAATGAAGTAATGATGCTTCTATCGCTGTTCTTAAATGACGTTAAAAAACGCTAAACGTTAAAGAATATATTACATAAATAAATGATAACAAGTACAAAACGTAGAGGTTAAAAAATATTTTCCATAACATCTAAAATTAATTCAGATAACATAGAGTGAAAATGAATATGAATGAAAAATGAATATATCTTTTTTTATAAAAGACGAAATATCTAAATATTTAATCAACATTTAAAAATAGTAGAATATTAATATTTTAAAAAAAATTCTGTATTTCATGTAGCTAATAATAAAAGTACACCGCTAATTCAATAATCTGCGAAGATATATTTAGAAAGGGCACTTAACTAATATCAACAATGGATTTAAATTGCTTTTTATTGTAATTTAACTTTTGTAGTGTGCAGGTTGGGCAACAAAGAATTTAATTGGGTGTTGTTGAGCTGAGATACTTGAGGCACAGGTTGCTGAACTCTCAGCTTTATTGACACACGCACAAACACCACACGCATATAATTAGTGACATACAGTATTTAACACATATATTTATAGATTCGTGGAAGGATTCCACTTCAAAGCCGAAAACTCGATACTCGTGTACACACAGGATGCACGAAATATACTTTCGCTCCGGATGAGAGTCTCTAAGCCAACTAATACGTAAAGTTGCGTTGAATATATTTCCTCTATGGATGAGAGACTGTAAACTAAACGTTTCTGAACAGAAGCGCGGGGTTGCTCAGTACTTCCTCTCGGGTGAGAGTCTGGAGTCCTACTGGCCATTTCTCCTGAACACCACAGTGCCAGTTCGTAGGAGGAAGCATGTTTGTATTTTTAAATTTTTTTTTTCTGTAAATACAAAATAATATTTTTAAATTTTAAAATTTATTTTGAACATTAAGCTTAAGTTCTTGATAAATAAATTAATTTTATCGCTATGATAAGCGAAAAGGTGATTCGACCCGCCCCCCAAGGGGGGCATACGACCGTTATCGCTATGATAAATTAAACTTCACTTTATCAAAACTATATTTACACTGTTGTACTTCTTAAAAAATATTTAAAATTCTATATTTCAAAATATTTTTGCAAATTTCTCCAATAAAATGTTAGTCAAGGACCAATAAGAAAAATGCAATATAATACAGAAAAATTAAATAAATTACTTATGGGAATACATGCGTTAGTAGCGAGGATAAAAGCATCAACTTCTAAACAAAATTCTTTAATGTATTAAAAACACGTTGTCGCGTTACAATACCATTCCTCTAATGAGCATATAATAATTCCTTCTCGTGTAGTTGGTCGCCTAATTACCCCGCCAAGTATCATTATTATGCTATTCTCGAAATGAAGACACTGTCAATTCATTACGTAATGAACTGGTGTTTAACATTGTTGACAGTTAAATGGTTAAAATATGTTAACTGTTGCAAATTAACTGACAGACTCTAAATATAATATGGCATAGGAAATATCATTTTTAAAGAGTATACAATAATTTTTTTTTTTAAATTTGATTTAGCTTTTTTACTGATAAATGCTATTTGAGACGTACTACTGTGCCCAAAAAGTAAGACCAATTTTTTTTTTCAAAAACTCTATTTATTCTTCCAAATTAATCCCCTTCGGACACAATGCACTTATGCCAAATTTTTTCTCCAATCCTCAATGTATGCTAAAATGTTATTGGCAGGAATGGATTTCAAAGTGCGTTGCGATTCCCATTGAATATCTTCAAACGACTCAAACCGGCGTCCCCGGAGAGATCTTTTGAATTTAGGAATAACCAGAAGTCGCACAGTGTGAATACGGTGGTTGTGTAACAATATGGGTTTCATTTTTGACCGGAAAGTTTCCGGAAATAAAATTTAAGGCAAATTCTTGTTCAATTTATTCAGACATTTCACATATCGCCGGAATCAGTATCAGCGTCTCACAAATCCAAGCGTAACCCAATCACTAATAAATATTTTAACGTCACATTTCACACAGATGTCAAGGATAGTACCAGTAATCTAAAAAAGAAAAAAATTTACATTCCATAAGCCCCGGGAATTTTAAATTCAAAATTGGTCTCACTTTTTGGGCTCAGTAGCAGCATTACTAATGACATTGGTGGAAAAAAATATTTCTTTTTAAGGAATTTCTTGTCGTATATAACTTATTTTCAGTGAAAAAAGAGATGACGTCATAAATCTTAAAAAGTTACACAGAATATAAGACATATTTCGCGAATGATTGATTTTTTTTCAGGAATCAGATACTTTGGCCAATTGCGCCATTGTAAAATAAAATGTGTAATACACCAGCAATAACCAGAATGTATTACAGACAACACTGCTGTATTACATACGTCTTTTGGATCTGCTATTTTGAGCTAATACCTGCCGGGGGTGTAAAAAAGGGGCTGAATCTTCTTTTCATGAACCAGCTCTATAAAATTTCTTTCCAGCCTGCGGATTTATAACACCCATCGTTGAATTAGAACTGCAGTCTCCCTAATTCTGAAACTGAAGGTGTTATCCATCTACATATCCTTGATGAGACTTCCCCAAAATCATGTACAAACAGGATGCACTATTGGACAGCGTGTGTTCAAAAATGCACGCATGCAGATGAGTGAGTGAGTGAGAATTGCAGTCTCCCTAATTCTGAAACTGAAGGTGTTATCCATCTACATATCCTTGATGAGACTTCCCAAATCATGTACAAACAGGATAAACTATTGGACGGCGTGTGTTCAAAAATGCATGCATGCAGATGAGTGAGTGAGTGAGAATTGCAGTCTCCTAATTCTGAAACTGAAGGTGTTATCCATCTACATATCCTTGATGAGACTTCCCCAAAATCATGTACAAACAGGATGCACTATTGGACAGCGTGTGTTCAAAAATGCACGCATGCAGATGAGTGAATGAGTGAGTGAGAATTGCAGTCTCCCTAATTCTGAAACTGAAGGTGTTATCCATCTACATATCCTTGATGAGACTTCCCCAAAATCATGTACAAACAGGATGCACTATTGGATAGCGTGTGTTCAAAAATGCACGCATGCAGATGAGTGAGTGAGTGAGAATTGCAGTCTCCCTAATTCTGAAACTGAAGGTGTTATCCATCTACATATCCTTGATGAGACTTCCCAAATCATGTACAAACAGGATAAACTATTGGACGGCGTGTGTTCAAAAATGCATGCATGCAGATGAGTGAGTGAGTGTGAATTGCAGTCTCCCTAATTCTGAAACTGAAGGTGTTATCCATCTACATATCCTTGATGAGACTTCCCCAAAATCATGTACAAACAGGATGCACTATTGGACAGCGTGTTTCAAAAATGCACGCATGCAGATGAGGTGAGTGAGTGAGAATTGCAGTCTCCCTAATTCTGAAACTGAAGGTGTTATCCATCTACATATCCTTGATGAGACTTCCCAAAATCATGTACAAACAGGATGCACTATTGAACAGCGTGTGTTCAAAAATGCACGCATGCAGATGAGTGAGTGAGTGAGAATTGCAGTCTCCCTAATTCTGAAACTGAAGGTGTTATCCATCTACATATCCTTGATGAGACTTCCCCAAAATCATGTACAAACAGGATGCACTATTGGATAGCGTGTGTTCAAAAATGCACGCATGCAGATGAGTGAGTGAGTGAGAATTGCAGTCTCCTAATTCTGAAACTGAAGGTGTTATCCATCTACATATCCTTGATGAGACTTCCCCAAATCATGTACAAACAGGATAAACTATTGGACGGCGTGTGTTCAAAAATGCATGCATGCAGATGAGTGAGTGAGTGAGAATTGCAGTCTCCCTAATTCTGAAACTGAAGGTGTTATCCATCTACATATCCTTGATGAGACTTCCCCAAAATCATGTACAAACAGGATGCACTATTGGACAGCGTGTGTTCAAAAATGCACGCATGCAGATGAGTGAGTGAGTGAGAAATTGCAGTCTCCTAATTCTGAAACTGAAGGTGTTATCCATCTACATATCCTTGATGAGACTTCCCCAAAATCATGTACAAACAGGATGCACTATTGGATAGCGTGTGTTCAAAAATGCACGCATGCAGATGAGTGAGTGAGTGAGAATTGCAGTCTCCCTAATTCTGAAACTGAAGGTGTTATCCATCTACATATCCTTGATGAGACTTCCCCAAATCATGTACAAACAGGATAAACTATTGGACGGCGTGTGTTCAAAAATGCATGCATGCAGATGAGTGAGTGAGTGAGAATTGCAGTCTCCCTAATTCTGAAACTGAAGGTGTTATCCATCTACATATCCTTGATGAGACTTCCCCAAAATCATGTACAAACAGGATGCACTATTGGACAGCGTGTGTTCAAAAATGCACGCATGCAGATGAGTGAGTGAGTGAGTGAGAATTGCAGTCTCCCTAATTCTGAAACTGAAGGTGTTATCCATCTACATATCCTTGATGAGACTTCCCCAAAATCATGTACAAACAGGATGCACTATTGGATAGCGTGTGTTCAAAAATGCACGCATGCAGATGAGTGAGTGAGTGAGAATTGCAGTCTCCCTAATTCTGAAACTGAAGGTGTTATCCATCTACATATCCTTGATGAGACTTCCCCAAATCATGTACAAACAGGATAAACTATTGGACGGCGTGTGTTCAAAAATGCATGCATGCAGATGAGTGAGTGAGTGAGAATTGCAGTCTCCTAATTCTGAAACTGAAGGTGTTATCCATCTACATATCCTTGATGAGACTTCCCCAAAATCATGTACAAACAGGATGCACTATTGGACAGCGTGTGTTCAAAAATGCACGCATGCAGATGAGTGAGTGAGTGAGAATTGCAGTCTCCCTAATTCTGAAACTGAAGGTGTTATCCATCTACATATCCTTGATGAGACTTCCCCAAAATCATGTACAAACAGGATGCACTATTGAACAGCGTGTGTTCAAAAATGCACGCATGCAGATGAGTGAGTGAGTGAGAATTGCAGTCTCCCTAATTCTGAAACTGAAGGTGTTATCCATCTACATATCCTTGATGAGACTTCCCCAAAATCATGTACAAACAGGATGCACTATTGGATAGCGTGTGTTCAAAAATGCACGCATGCAGATGAGTGAGTGAGTGAGAATTGCAGTCTCCCTAATTCTGAAACTGAAGGTGTTATCCATCTACATATCCTTGATGAGACTTCCCCAAATCATGTACAAACAGGATAAACTATTGGACGGCGTGTGTTCAAAAATGCATGCATGCAGATGAGTGAGTGAGTGAGAATTGCAGTCTCCCTAATTCTGAAACTGAAGGTGTTATCCATCTACATATCCTTGATGAGACTTCCCCAAAATCATGTACAAACAGGATGCACTATTGGACAGCGTGTGTTCAAAAATGCACGCATGCAGATGAGTGAGTGAGTGAGTGAGAATTGCAGTCTCCTAATTCTGAAACTGAAGGTGTTATCCATCTACATATCCTTGATGAGACTTCCCCAAAATCATGTACAAACAGGATGCACTATTGGATAGCGTGTGTTCAAAAATGCACGCATGCAGATGAGTGAGTGAGTGAGAATTGCAGTCTCCTAATTCTGAAACTGAAGGTGTTATCCATCTACATATCCTTGATGAGACTTCCCCAAATCATGTACAAACAGGATAAACTATTGGACGGCGTGTGTTCAAAAATGCATGCATGCAGATGAGTGAGTGAGTGAGAATTGCAGTCTCCTAATTCTGAAACTGAAGGTGTTATCCATCTACATATCCTTGATGAGACTTCCCCAAAATCATGTACAAACAGGATGCACTATTGGACAGCGTGTGTTCAAAAATGCACGCATGCAGATGAGTGAGTGAGTGAGAATTGCAGTCTCCCTAATTCTGAAACTGAAGGTGTTATCCATCTACATATCCTTGATGAGACTTCCCCAAAATCATGTACAAACAGGATGCACTATTGAACAGCGTGTGTTCAAAAATGCACGCATGCAGATGAGTGAGTGAGTGAGAATTGCAGTCTCCCTAATTCTGAAACTGAAGGTGTTATCCATCTACATATCCTTGATGAGACTTCCCCAAAATCATGTACAAACAGGATGCACTATTGGATAGCGTGTGTTCAAAAATGCACGCATGCAGATGAGTGAGTGAGTGAGAATTGCAGTCTCCTAATTCTGAAACTGAAGGTGTTATCCATCTACATATCCTTGATGAGACTTCCCCAAATCATGTACAAACAGGATAAACTATTGGACGGCGTGTGTTCAAAAATGCATGCATGCAGATGAGTGAGTGAGTGAGAATTGCAGTCTCCCTAATTCTGAAACTGAAGGTGTTATCCATCTACATATCCTTGATGAGACTTCCCCAAAATCATGTACAAACAGGATGCACTATTGGACAGCGTGTGTTCAAAAATGCACGCATGCAGATGAGTGAGTGAGTGAGAATTGCAGTCTCCCTAATTCTGAAACTGAAGGTGTTATCCATCTACATATCCTTGATGAGACTTCCCAAAATCATGTACAAACAGGATGCACTATTGGATAGCGTGTGTTCAAAAATGCACGCATGCAGATGAGTGAGTGAGTGAGAATTGCAGTCTCCCTAATTCTGAAACTGAAGGTGTTATCCATCTACATATCCTTGATGAGACTTCCCCAAATCATGTACAAACAGGATAAACTATTGGACGGCGTGTGTTCAAAAATGCATGCATGCAGATGAGTGAGTGAGTGAGAATTGCAGTCTCCCTAATTCTGAAAAACTGAAGGTGTTATCCATCTACATATCCTTGATGAGACTTCCCAAAATCATGTACAAACAGGATGCACTATTGGACAGCGTGTGTTCAAAAATGCACGCATGCAGATGAGTGAGTGAGTGAGAATTGCAGTCTCCTAATTCTGAAACTGAAGGTGTTATCCATCTAAATATCCTTGATGAGACTTCCCAAAATCATGTACAAACAGGATGCACTATTGAACAGCGTGTGTTCAAAAATGCACGCATGCAGATGAGTGAGTGAGTGAGAATTGCAGTCTCCCTAATTCTGAAACTGAAGGTCTTATCCATCTACATATCCTTGATGAGACTTCCCCAAAATCATGTACAAACAGGATGCACTATTGGATAGCGTGTGTTCAAAAATGCACGCATGCAGATGAAGTGAGTGAGTGAAATTGCAGTCTCCCTAATTCTGAAACTGAAGGTGTTATCCATCTACATATCCTTGATGAGACTTCCCCAAATCATGTACAAACAGGATAAACTATTGGACGGCGTGTGTTCAAAAATGCATGCATGCAGATGAGTGAGTGAGTGAAAATTGCAATCTCCCTAATTCTGAAACTGAAGGTGTTATCCATCTACATATCCGTGATGAGACTTCCCGAAAATCATGTACAAACAGGATGCACTATTGGACAGCGTGTGTTCAAAAATGCACGCATGCAGATGAGTGAGTGAGTGACAATTGCAGTCTCCCGAATTCTGAAACTGAAGGCGTTATCCATCTACATATCCATGATGAGACTTCCCAAAATCATGTACAAACAGGATGCACTATTGGACAGGGTGTGTTCAAAAATGCATGCATGCAGATGAGTGAGTGAGTGACAATTGCAGTCTCCCGAATTCTGAAACTGAAGGTGTTATCCATCTACATATCCTTGATGAGACTTCCCCAAAATCATGTACAAACAGGATGCACTATTGGACAGGGTGTGTTCAAAAATGCACGCATGCAGATGAGTGAGTGAGGGACAATTGCAGTCTCCCGAATTCTGAAACTGAAGGCGTTATCCATCTACATATCCATGATGAGACTTCCCCAAAATCATGTACAAACAGGATGCACTATTGGACAGGGTGTGTTCAAAAATGCATGCATGCAGATGAGTGAGTGAGTGAGAATTGCAGTCTCCCTAATTCTGAAACTGAAGGTGTTATCCATCTACATATCCTTGATGAGACTTCCCCAAAATCATGTACAAACAGGATGCACTATTGGACAGCGTGTGTTCAAAAATGCATGCATGCAGATGAGTGAGTGAGTGAGAATTGTAGTATCCCTAATTCTGAAACTTAAGGTGTTATCCATCTACATATCCGTGATGAGACTTCCCGAAAATCATGTACAAACAGTATGCACTATTGGACAGCGTGTATTCAAAACTGCATGCATGCAGATGAGTGAGTGAGTGAGAATTTCAGTATCCCCAATTCTGAAACTGAAGGTGTTATCCATCTACATATCCATGATGAGACTTCCCCAAAATCATGTACAAACCGGATACACTATTGGACAGCGAGTGTTCAAAAATGCATGCATGCAGATCAGTGA
>BPLQ01005948.1:0-35880 GCA_021605075.1 Caerostris darwini | reverse complement strand
TCACTTCACATGGCCAATAGTGTAGTTGAATTATCACATTAAAACTTTTTTGTGGTCATTTCAATAATGGTGGGGAGGGTGTTAATTAGGAAGTTCTAATACATTTGTAAAAAGGGCTTGATGGCCAAGTGGCTCTGTACCTTAGGTTTTGGGTCCCGGTGGTGCCATGGATGTTTGTAGTGGTTTGGAATCCACTTTAAACCATACGTCCTGGTCTCATATGACCACAGAGCCCAATCTGACTTCTTCTCACCCACATCATTTCACGGTAAAGGAGCAACTCGGCTCTAGGCACAGTGATGTGATGTGGTGTAGTAGTAGTAGTAGTAATACATTTGAAAGATTAAAAAAAAAAAATAAATAACAATAATAGCACAATAGCAACTATATAAACTTACTTTAAAATATTTACTATCACAATGGCTTTCAGATATATTTTCTAATGGTTCACCCTAAAAAGTAAAAACATCTAATAAGAAAGAATACAAATCTTAATAATTAAAAATAAAGAATATTTAAAAGGTACTTACTTTATTCTCTTTACTGACTTCTTCTGAAGACCTTTTTGGGAGTGAAATATTTTTTGTTTCACTTTCAATTTGTTTGACCAATATTTGCACAAGATCATTTACATTCACATCGTAATCAAATAAAGTATGACCATCTTCAAGCTGAATTTAAATAAATAAATCTTTTAAAACTATCTTCTGTAAAAATATAACAATTTTGTTTTGCATAAATAGCAACTATGAAATTCAATTATATTCGTTATATTTACCAATTTAAACATATTTAGTATTTAAGCCTTAAAAAGCAATGGAAAAAGGTGCATTTAATTTTAATAAATACATTTAAATTTTAAAGTATTCTTTGTATATATTTGAGTATAAATGTACTATTAAAAAATGCAACTTAATTTAACAATGCAAAAAATTTGAAATAATAAAAATTTAACAGCATTAATTAAAATGTCCTTTTAAAATTAAAATTGCTGTGATTTTAAACCCATGGATATTTGAATTAACTTCAGAAAGGGAAGTTACATTTAGTTTATAAAATAAATTTTTTTTCTGAATTTAATTTTTGCTGTTGAAATTTTTATAAAAAAAATTATGCTATTTAAATAGATTTACCTGCTTTCCTCGGAAAAAAAGTCTTTGCCTGTTTACTGGGGCATTAAATTTGTCCACAAGTAATTCTCGAAGATCCTCAATTTTCGTTAATTTTGAAAGACCATCAATATGAGATGAAATCTTCCCATCCATACTTCGTATCTGGATCCACATTGTTGCACAAAATTGCATAAAATTACAGTACAGTAAATTTGTTCTCAAATTTTAAATTAATATATTAACTAATTCTCAAAGCACACTTTTTTGGTTTCTACTTTGGTAAATGCAAGTAACCACATAACACTAAAACCTTTTATAGCTTAATGAACACATTTTAATTATTTTAAACCTTTAAAAAAAAATTTGTCTAACGAAGAAAGTTTTATCATGCATCTCTTATTTTTATTTTAATCACTGTTATGTAATAACATATTAACAATGGCTTTCTTCATTAAAAATGATTTAAATCATTTTGTAGACCAGAAGCATATAGTTTGATTTAGCACCAAAAAAATACTTTTAATTTTCACTTTTACTATGCTTAATAAGTTAAAATTGTTTTCTGCACTTATATATGAACATCAAAAACATAAATCAAGCTAATTTATTTTGTTTTACACACTAATGCTGATGGCGAATGGGTTAATTTCTTTTATATAAAAAAAGTTTTTTAACAACTGAGAGTAATATGTAAGTGCTTAAGGTTTATTTTCCTATTAACAGGGCAATAATCAAAAGTGAGTGTAAGCACACCAAAGATAATCTTTATTGCAAATAATTTTATGCATTGTGATTCACTATATTATAAATGGCAACATTTAACAAAAAAAACTTAGGATTATTAATATGATTAAGATGGCAAGGAATAAATCACCAATATATAGTTAAAATTTTTGCCAGTCCTAACAATGGTCATTTATAATTTACACATTATGAGAAGAGCTCTTGGCATCCATCATAGTACAGCCTAAATAAAGAGTACCATAATAATAAGGAAGTACTAAAGTTTATGTATCTAATATGTATATTCCCTTTCTGTTATATACATGTATGTAAATTCATTTTCTGTTTTGATGCTAAGGAGCATTTTGATTTCAAAAAAATTGGTGTAGTTACCTAAAATTACTCTTTAATAAGAAAACTGAAAAGATACAAAATGGTGTTCAGTTGAATTTATTCATCATTCTGGAAAATGTCATATTAATGCAAAATTGCAGTGTTTATTCTATCACATTTCATAAATAATTCATTTTACAACACAGATTACTGAATAAATTTTGTAATTTGTAAGAGAACATCTTTGTTTATGGAATGTTATTTGAGTTATACAGCTTAATATAGCAGTGTGTAAATATTCTTCCTGCTTTGTTAGGAATCATAAATTTATAAATTCAGTCTTTAATATATTTTAATATTGCTTGTGTTTCAATGCTTCTAAATAAATAAACACTTGATAGCCGTCCTTACACAAGTTTGAAAGTGATCATATTAACTTTAATAAAACTATTACAGTTCATATTATATTTGGTATTTAACTAAAATTGTCAATATTGATCAGTAATAGACTACAGGATACCCACAACCAAAGATATATATCTTTGATAGCGGCACTAATTTAAATTCAGAACACATAACCCAGATATGCCCACAAATAATAATAATAACTTAATTGTTTTAAAATAAAAAATTAAGTTTAGAATGAACAAATACGAGAAGAATGTGGAAAAATTTACTTACTTCAAATTTAAAACATTTAAGGAAATTAAAATAAAAATTATCCTAACATGATCAACACGATTAGTCAGTAAATGATTTGATTTGATGGAGAAGCGCTTTAAATTTTAATTGGTTTTATTAAAGCTTTTCTCTATTAGGTTAGTGAAAATACAAAGATAAAACCTTTCTAAAAATTCAAATTAAATGGTACTCAAAAAAAGAAATAAAAATACTAATAAAAATAAAAAGTAAGGTACAACATAAAAGAAATTAAAATTAATTTAAGTTCAGTACAATTAGGGACCAGTTGTCGATGCCAAAATAATGAAAAAGTAAACAGAGTTATTATAAACTCATATAACCAAGTAGACAGGGAATTATGCTGAACGGTGAGAGCTGTAGGTTGATCTGCAAAGTAAATTATTAGTCCACACACACAAAAAAAAAGGCCAATATCAGGACGTATTTTTATAGTTTTCATTTTATAATTTTTATTTTATTATTATTTTTTTTTTTTGGTTTTATTCCATCCTTTTATTTTCCTAACAAAAAAAAGGGGTAAAAAAGCGTACAATAAAAACCTAACTGTTCACTAGCCGTTAAGAAAGGATTAAGGTGCACAACGTAGCAAAGATATAAAAATTGTGAATTGTGCCGAGTGCCGGATTCGAACCCTCAACCTTACGGTCGGGAGTCCGTCACCTTACCTCTGCGCCAATTCGTTTTGTTTACTAATAGAGCCGCGGAAACTTTTAAAGCCAAACGACTCCTCAGATACACAGTGAGCAAATTGGTCTCAGTGGACGTAAGATTACAACGTTAAATCCACTCCGTTACCTGAACTCGCGATCGCTTGTTCAGAGTAACAGCCATGATGTCTCTTAACTCTAGGAAAACAATCATAGGAGACGTCGTAAACAGCCCTTGGGCGTTTCTGCGAACTTTTCACCCCAGGGTGATAGGTAGGCAGGCGACGGATTAACTCATTGCTAATCTGAGGACATTTTTCAAGAAAATTCTTAGAAATTTTGAGTAGATAATTTGGAATAGGTTCGACGTCTAGATCTCTATGAATGATCTTTCGACGAACGAACCATGGCACATCAGCAATCATAGCCAGGTGTTTATTCTGAAACACCTGAAGTCTCTTGATATTGGTGAGGGAAGTGGAGGCCCAAATCGGGCTACCATAAACCAGAATAGGTCTAATGATAGACTTATAGAGCAGAAGCTTGTGTTTGATCGCAAGCCTACTCTTTCGAGAAATTAGGCAGTTGAGTTTAATACTCGCACCAGTTGCTTTTGCAACTGTGTTCTTTATATGGGAATTAAAAGACAATTTTGCGTCTAGAAACAACCCTAGGTACCTATATTCAGTAACCCAGGGGACGGGCTGGCCAAAAAGAGTGATACTCCCTAATGGAGAGATGGAACGCTTCCGAGTAAATAACAGGCAGGCTGATTTTGTTGCATTTACTTTGATTTTCCAGGTGGTTAACCATTTTTCTAATTTGTAAACATAAAATTGAAGGTCTTTAACAGCAAGCTGTGGTGCTTTGTTTTGTGTAGCAATTGCTGTGTCATCAGCATAGCAAAAAAGATTCGTCTGACAATCCCTCGGGATGTCGTTGATATAAATGTTGAACAAGGCGGGCGCTAATAGCGACCCCTGTGGTACACCCCCTGCTATTGGTCTGGGTGATGAAGTAACTCCACCTACTCTGACTAAGAAATCTCGGGATTGTAGGTAAGAGCAAAGAATCTTAATGATTTGGGAGAAAATTCAAGTCGCATGAGCTTGAATAATAAGTCATTATGCCAAATTTTATCAAAGGCTTTGGCTACGTCCAAAAATAATATTCCCGTAGATTTGCGTTCGTTAAAGCCGTCATGAATCAGCTCTGTCAACCTAAGTAATTGGTGACAGGTTCCTAATTGCCTTCTGAAACCAAATTGTTCAGGTATGATTAAATCGTGAAGATCGCAATGCTGATTCAGGCGTTTAAGTAACGCAGATTCGAATATTTTGCTCAAGCTACTAAGTAGTGAGATAGGACGATAATTATGAGGGTAAGCCAAATTAGCATTTGGCTTAGGAATGGGGCATACTACGGCAGTCTTCCAGCAAGCTGGGAAATGACAGATCCTAAGTAGAAAGTTAAAAAGAATGGTAATATACAGAATGAATTTAATAGGAGTGGACTTTAACATGCGATTGCTAATAAGATCCAGACCAGGTGATTTGTTATTTTTAAACCTTCTAATAATATCACAGACTTCCTGTGGAGTAATTAAGTCTAGATCATTAGTATGTGGTTGTTGTAAGAAGTCTGTGACTGTAGAGTTGGCGTGTTCGAAGAAATTTTTATCTTCAACATCGTGGTTAAGTTCAAATTGGTCTTTGAGACTGTCTGGGAGCAGTTCCGCTTTGTCACCCGGGGAATAAGCTGCTCGGTCGTTGGCACCCTGCAAAGGCGGAATGTTATGATATTGTCTGCGTAGGTGGGAACATTTTTTCCAAAGTGATGTTGACTCAGGCGTCAGGGCCTCTATGTCGTCTTGCCAGCGTTGCTGTGTAAAGACAGTGATAGCACTCTTGACGTACTCAGGATCTCTGGTACGCTGCCATTTTCGGCGGAATTTATTACGCTGCTTGATTAAAATTTTGATATCTATAGGAAATCTTTTCGGTGGAGGTTTAAATTTAGGGGTAGAACTTTCCTGCAGACATGTGACGTAGATTTCATTTAATTCAGTTATTCTATTGTCTGCATCAGTAGGTGATCTTAGGAGAAAACTAGGAAGCTTTTTATTATTCATCACATGCCTGAAGTTCTCCCAGTTAGTGTTTAATTGACTCGGAACTTTCAGTGATTCAGGGCTGGTATCTAAGGATAAAACAACGGGAAGGTGATCAGAATCTAAATCTGTTAGCACCTCAATGTCATAATTAAAGGGGATGTATTTAAAAAATGCAAGATCGAGCACATTACCTCGATGATTATTTCTAAGGTCAATTCTAGTAACTTTAAGGGGGGAACAACCTTCATTCCCCTTTGACTTTGGATAAAACGATTCAGTGTAAAACCATATCGATTAGAGTGTCCAAAGTTCCAAGAGGAGTGAAGAGAGTTGAAATCACCAGCGAGAATCACATTGTTTCTGGTTTTGGTAAGCTTATTGAAGTCCTCCACCGGGAAACCACCTGGAGCATTAGGTTTAATATAAACAGAGATGATTTTGATAACTGGAAATTGATTGATTTTAACTTCAATGATGGTAGCATCGATGACATCTAATTCTGGAGTTGGTACATGGTGGTGATTAATGCTGCTTTTAATGTAAATGCCTGTTCCGCCACTTACTCGTGCAGGATTTTGATTGGCTCTATCAGTACGATAGAACCTGTAATTTGCGATCAAAGGGTTATAACCAGGAGACAGTTTTGTTTCCTGTACCAAAAATACATCAAGGTTCTGCTCATCTAAGAACTCCCTAACCTCGTTTATTTTGGGCCGCAAAGAATTTGCGTTCCAGAAGCCTATGGTAAGAGACTCAGGGCCGAAGAGAGTTAAGCCGTGCAGAACTCACTAGTAGAAAGAACATGAGTATACGCCGCAAAGAGGTGATAACCCATGTCAAACTTATCTTGCGAATTCCGCATTTTGTCTTTAGCTAAGCCAAATGCCTGCAGAATAATATGACTGTGAGATGGATTGTCTTTTTGAAGGTCCATCAAACACTGTAATATCTCCGACAGTGAGCATTCAGAGTTGTAAACAACTCTTTCAGTCACTGCGGGAGCAGGCCGATTTGGGTTAGCACGAGGCAAGGGCTCCTCCTGAGCTATGATTGGCTGAGGGGCGTGGCTAACCTGCTTACCCTGGTTCGCCTTGCGGAGAACTTCGGAGTAAGCTCTGCTTTCATTAACCGGACGGCTAGTGAACGTTGGCTGCGTCCTGGTAACATTATTAAGTTTGTTATTAGATGGGACTTGGGTTGTAACATTATTTTTATTAATGTTGATATTTTTACTCCCAGATTTTTTACTGGGTTTTGGCATTTTGGGGCATCCGCGCCAGTTCGCGGCATGAACTCCATTACAGTTTGCACACTTAAGTGGCTGGTCTATGGATAACGTACATTGCTGGGCTCTATGCGGGCCAGCACACCTAACATACCTAGTTGGAAGCCGGCATACTTCCGAAGAGTGGAAGAAGCCTTGGCAATTCCAACAGACCGAAGGGCCAGGTTGACCCTTATAGCTTTCAACATGTACTCTCAGGCCGAGGAGAGTTGATAAACTATAAATTTCCTCTGTATGAGAGGAAGGAACAAGCTGTGCATAGAAGAGGGGCATTGGCTCCCTGGTCCTGAATTTTGACATCCAAGCACATTTAATAATTTGGAACTGCAATGCTCGGAGCTCGGCCACAACATCTTCTACTGGGGTATGGCCAGGGAGACCTCTGATCATGACCTTAATGGGCCGGTCTTTCTGCAGCATGAGAGTTTTAAAGGGGGTACCGTCACTTTCCAATATGGAAGCGAGGGTCCTGTACTCCGTTTCATTTTCAACGGTAATTTTGAGGAAATTACCAGAAAGCTTAGCGTCAATGCTATGAACTTCAACTCTCAGTTGATTTAAAACGTTCCACCATTTGCCTTTGGCAGAGACAAAAAATGGTGGGATTCTGCTAGCACGAGGTTTTTTGGAGCTCACGCTTATGTCAGCAGCCAACGTGGTGTTAGGGGGGTTACTGACAACGGCCATTCACCAAAAATTATTCAAGAAAAGAAGGTAATGATATTTGAAAAATTAAATGCTCCTGTTTTACTTTTTTTAATTATGGTCAATTCTAATTAAAGCACACACTAACATTGCACTAACTTTCACTTCAAATGGAAGTTATAAATCCAATTCGTTATACTCAATTTAAATATTAAATTAAAGCTTTGGACGCAGTCAAACTTTGCTGATCACCTGCGGAATTATTCTTCTTATCTTATATATATTCATTTTTCCTCATTTCTTATTAGTTTCCCGTACATTTTTCCCCTTCATAAGTGCCAGAGGCTGTAGTGATCCCACTTATTTCTGCCTTTACAACAACTGCAATAGTACTCTTGATATCGCACTTCTTAAAAATTTTAACGCTGGGCCTGCTTTTTTAATCAAAGATCTTTCCAGTGACCATAAACGGCCGGATTTTCCTACAGACTAACTAGGCTTCAGTCTAGGGCCTCAAGATCAAGAGGGGCCTACATTCAAATTGTTAGCAAAATTAGAATTACACTATTCTAAAAACAATAAACACTGAATCAAAAAATAAGGAGAAATTCTACACAAGTGAATAATAAACAAACATAAAAATGTATTAGCTAAGATCAACGCGTTCGGCTGTTTGGGTCTGTTCGTTTGTATATACTAGATTGCACCAAAGTATAGTTCATACGTTCTCTGATCGGTATGGCAAATATTGACGGGCCTTATGCTACTAAGCTCTGGTTTGTTCTTGCATAAATAAAGTGCAGATTGGTGTAGATTGGAACAGACAAACGAACAGATCTATTGATATCCCGACGTTCGGTTATATTCGTATTACTTGATAATATGAAATACGTGTTAATGTTATTAGAAAATATTCCTATTTTAGGATTGCGTACACGATCATTTGATTTTCGCCTTTTGAGTTCAGTAGGTCATCATAGGAATCATAGGAATAAAAAATATCGCCTTTTGAGTTCAATAGGTTGGAAAATCATAGGAATGTTATGTAAACGTATTTAACAAGAGCAAAAGGGAAAACTTTAACTTCAAAGCTGGAGGAAGAAATAAAAAAAGAGCATCAATACTGCCGTACCTTTATAGAAAGAGTTTTCGCTGTAATTTGCACTCTTGCAGAGAGAGGCTTACCATTTACAGGAGACAATGAAAAGTTCGGAACTCCAAATAACCGCAATTAGTTTGATCTTCTAGAACTAGTAGCAAAATTCGATCCATTTTTAAGAGATCGTATCGATCGATATGGAAATACTAGCTCAGGAAAACCTTCATATCTGTCTAAAACTATATGTGAAGAAATTATTCAACTTATGGCAGAGAAAGTGAAAGACACAATTATGGAGGAAGTGAAAAATTCTGGCTATTTCAGCTTTTCAATAGATTCCATTCCTGACATATCTCATACTGATCAGTTGACCTTAATTATTAGATATGTGTCACCTGAAGACGGTTTGCCAACTGAGAGATTTTTAACTTTCCTTGAGCTAAAGGATCACTCAGGGGAAAGCATAGCTGATTTAGTATTTAATTATATCACTACTGAACTTAATATTGATTTCAGAAAAAGCCGAGGACAGTCTTATGACAATACAGCCAATATGAATGTTAGATACAATGGTATGCAGCAAAAAATTACCGAAAAAAAAAGTTTGCAAGATTTGTTCCATGCGCTGGTCACCCTTTAAATTTAGTAGGTCGTTCAGCTGTTGATTGTTGCCTTGATGCTGTTAATTTTTTTGGTGTTGTGAGCGAAGTTTATATCTTTTTTTCGTCTTCCACAAAAAGATGGGAAGTTCTGAAATTACATTTGAAACATCATTCTAAAGTGCCTAAATATTTATCAGACACTAGGTGGGAGGCACACGCAAAAGCTACAGAAGTTATTTTAGAAAATTATAATGATATCACCGATGCACTCAATTATTTACATTCAGATAATAACACAAAGGGTGATACTATATTGAGGGTCAGCAATCTTTTAAAGGAAATGGGAGAATTTGAATTTGTATTTATGCTCCATTTCTGGAATCGAATACTGAGACATTTTTCAAAAGTAAATAAAATTCTTCAAAGCCTTAATATTTTATTTAGTAGTTGTGCAGATTGGTACAGGTCACTTTTAGATATTTTACGTGGAATTAGAGAAGATTTTGATGCACTTGAGAAACAAGCAAAAAACAAACTGCCAAATACTGAATGTAGAACTACCAGAAGGATAATAAGAAGTAAAAGGCAAAGAAATTACGAAAATTCATCTGACCCTGATGCCTTAGACGAACTCTCTTCAAGTGATAAATTTAGGATTAAATCATTTATTCCTATATTAGGTGCACTAGAATCAAAATTAGGAAGAAGGGCTTCTGTTTATGATGATGTAGTGAAAATATTTTCCTTTCTTGCCGATCTTATATTATTAAAGGTAGAACTTTAAAGAGGTGTTGAGCTGTTAATTCTAGAATACCCAGAAGATGTCAACCAAAATCTTACTGAAGACCTATTTCATTTCCACACATATGTGAGACAGACGCCTAAGCCTTCAAAAAATCCCGCATTGTCGCATACAGACTATATATGATGCTGAGAATGAATGTCCAAAATAAGTTTTCTCGACTTTTTTTTATTTATTATCCGCGCCACATTTTTACCAATCACAACATGTTTCATTTAACATATTGATATATATCACAGTAATGATGTATTTTATTATCTCTCATGTAATTACAAACTTAAAAATGGGAGGTGAAAGGGCCTCATCAGTGGAATAGCCTAGAGCATCTTTTCATCTAAATCCGGCCCTGCTCATATGAAAATCATATTCAGCTAAGAAAACAAGGGCTTCTACATAATTTTGTTCTGTTTTTGCCAAGTTTCTGTACAGCGCGATATTGGTGATCGCAAATAGGTGATAATCATGTCTACTCAGTTCGTTATTTTCCTGCAACACTGTCTTTTAATGACAACCTTTCCGGATGAGGTTATGATTGATGTCTTTTCTGTACGTGGTCTTGATGAGGGAACTACAAATTTTTTTCTGCTGCTTATATTTCTTTCAAGTACTTCTTATTATAATTTTGTTTGTTTTTCTTAACAAGTTTATACGATTTGTAAATATTTAATTTTATGTTTATTTAATTACTAAAATGTTAATCTCATTATGCATAAATAATTTCTGAAACACTTTAGCATCTGCTAGTAAATATTATTTATTTTTAATTCATTTTGTAATCCTTAATATAACATTGTTACAATGAATATATTACTTGTGTATTTAATTATTAGAATACATCATCTTTGGTAAACTTTCCCAACGTCTCAACCCGTATTTAGGGCTATGCGGCCCCTACTAGTTAGAACGCTCAGTGGGCGTCACGGAGACCACAAAAAGCTCAATGACAGGGGATAGAGAAGGCAGTGCCTTCCAGGAGGACTTTAAGAAGTACCGGTTTCCGAATCTGCGTATCGTATGGGAGGAAACCCGGAAAATCCCCATCAGGAGGTCCGGCTATCGATGCGAGACGGTTTTACACACAATCACCATCGAATCTTCTAAAAGCAGTGACTACAACAATGTCGCCAGTGGATTCGAACCCCGGCCCTCATGTGCATTAGCTGGGCACGTTACCACTAGGCAACAATAGTTATATCTTACAAGCATTCTTCTGTTTCCAATGGGCTTCTGTGTTTTTACTAATACTTTCTACATCTGAAGTTTTATTGTACGATTGTCTTTTAAATTTGATTATCTTCAAAATTTAAGTAATTATCTTCATTTATCTGTTTTTTACTTCCGTATTTGGATGTGCATCCCTTTCATCTACATAACTTACTAGATAAATTTCCGTCATTCATTCTCTGTAATCCTAAAGTAATATATTTCTTCATAAATTTATATGTTTTTTATGCATTTCACTTCGGACGTATCCATTATTCTTTTAATCAAATACATTAATGGACATTAATAAAATTTCTACACCAGGAAGAAATGCAGATAACAAAATGATATTTTTTGGACAAATATATTAAATTAGAAATAACAAGTGGTTAAATTTTCAAGAAATTTGGGTACATAGATCCTGAGAAATCAGCATCCGGAACAACCCCCTCTGGCAGTAATAATAACACTTATACGACTGGGCATTGAGTCAAACAGAGATTGGATGGCATGTACAGGTACAGATGCCCATGCAGCTTCAACACAGATGCCCATACAGCTTCAACACAGATTCTCTTGCAGCTTCAACACTTCTAGCTTCAATGCCACAGCTCATCAACCGTAGTGACTGGCGTATGGTGACGAATCAGAAGCTCGGCAACCATGGACCAGACGTTTTCTATTGGCGACAGAATATACAATATTCTGTACAATACCGGCAACAAGCGGTCTTGCATTATCCTGCAGAAACATAAGGTTTCGTAGGTTGACGTCTCGCCATTCGTGCGCCCAGGTTCGTCGTTGATAACACCATTGAAGACGCTCCTGTCTGTGATACAGCGTCAAGGGAAGTCGCAGCCATGGCCTCCAAGCTGAGAGTCCATGTTGCTGCAAACGTCGTCGAACTGTTCGTACAGACACTTGTCTTGCAAACGGCCCCAATTCTTGACACAGGGCTCGTGACGTGGCTGCACGATCCATTGAGGCTATGAGGGTAACATGCCTGCCGTCTCGGCTGCTAGTGATAGGAGGCCGCTGAGATCCACCACGGCGTTCTGTATTACCATCTTGAACTCATGGATTCCATATTCTGCTAACAGTTATTGGATCTCGTCCGACGTGAGCAGCAATACTGCGATACGATAAACCGCAATCCCAATACGCTACAATTCGACTTTTATCAAAGTCAGAAAGTGTGGTACGCATTTCTGCTTCTTACACGAGGTATCACAAGAACTTTTCACCAGGCAACAACGTTCAAATGCAATTTGTGTATGAGAAACCGACTGAAAAATTTCCTCATTTAAACATATTGTAGGGGTCGCTACCGGCGCCTGCTTTGTCTGAATGCGGTGAAAAGCTAATCATTTGCATATCACAGCACCTTCTTCCTATCGTTTAAATTTGTCTGTAACAAGCCGCCATTTTGGTGTAGCAAATTTAATTGCCAGTAGTGTATTACATCAGATGTTTCATAAACTTTTCAGTGGTAGCGTGCGTCGATGGTAAGCAATAAGGATGAGGTTAAATCCTCTAGCGGCATTATTGCAGACACTGTTTCGAAAATGAGGAGACTCGATTGTGTTTGGGATGTTCAGAATCTTGCCTCGTTAGTCAGACTATCTGGTGGGAGTTTTCTGGACCTTTACTCATACGTTACGCAAATGCGGAGTAATTCCCCCTAAATGTCCTCCCGGAAGGCACTGCTTTCTTCAGCGACTCGCAGCCAAATCAGACTTCTACCTACGGGTGCTTCATCATAACAGAAGCTGCCTATTTTCCCTCCATCCATAAGTAGACTACTCATGGGGTGACGGCCCCGAGCTGTGGCACACTGATAATTAGTCACAACAATAGTAATAAACTTTTCTCTTTTCCACATCAAATATTAGGTAAGATTTCTTTTTCTCTGGAATAACCTATAAACACTCCTCTTTTTTCTTTAGGATCTAATTTGTGCCTTTTGTCATTATAAACTTTATAATATGTAAGACATCTAAATGGCTTAATATATCTCTCTAAAGGTAATATACCTAACTACTTAATATATCTAACTATAGTTCCATAGAGGTTTTGTGATTTCGATTCTGTGTTGATGTTATGTTGTACATGTATTCTGATGCTGCAACTTCTTCTGTCCAAAATTCAGGTCGTAGCTACCAACCAATGAAATCCTTGCTTTGCCAAATAATGTTCTACACTGAAGTGACAAAAGTCATGGGATAGCAATATGCAAATTTTCAGATGGCAGTAGCATCGCGTAGAACAGGTATAAATGCGCAGTGCTTTCGCTGAGCTTTCATTTCTGTTCAAGTTATTCATGTGAAGAGGTTTTGACGTGATGATGACCGCACGACGGGAATTAACAGACTTTGAACGCGGAATGTTAGTTGGAGCTAGACGCAGGGGTCATGCCATTTCGGAAATCGTTAGGGAATTCAACATTCCCAGATCCACTGTGTCAAGAGTGTGCCGAGAGTATGAAATTTCAGGCATAACATCCCACCATGGACAACGCAGTGGTCGACCGCCTGCACTTAACGACCGAGACCGGCGACGTCTGCAAAGAGTCGTAAATTCTAATAGACAAACAACACTGCGTCAAATAACCGCAGAAATCAATGTGGGACGTACAAGGGACTTGTCTGTTAGAACTGTGCGGAGAAATTTGGCTTTCTTGGGCTATTCCAGCAGAAGACCGACTCGAGTGCCTTTACTGACAGAACGACATCGCTTGCAGCGACTCTCGTGGGCACGTGAGCATATCGGTTGGTCCCTAGATGAATGGAAAACCGTGGCCTGGTCCGATGAGTCACGATTTCAGTTGGTAAGAGCTGATGGTAGGGTTCGAGTGTGGTGCAGACCCCACGAAGCCATGGACACAAACTGTTAGCAAGGCACTGTTCAAGCTGGTGGTGGCTCCGTTATGGTGTGGGCTGTTTTTTCATGGCATGGACTTGGTCCTCTGGTGCGACTGGACCGAACATTGACTGGAAATACTTATGTTCAGCTACTTGGAGATCACTTGCAGCCATTCATGGACTTCATGTACCCAAACAACGATGGGATTTTTATGGGTGACAATGCGCCATGTCACCGCGCCACAACTGTTCGCGATTGGTTTGAAGAACATTCTGGACAATTGCAACGAATGATCTGGCCACCTAGATCGCCCGACATGAATCCCATCGAGCATTTATGGGACATCATCGAGAGGTCTGTTCGTGCCCAAAATCCTGCACCATCAACGCTTTCACAATTATGGACGTCTATCAAGACAGCATGGCTCAATATTCCTGCAGAAGACTTCCAACGACTTGTTGAGTCCATGCCACGTCGAGTTGCTGCACTTCGCCGGGCGAAAGGAGGGCCGACACGATATTAAGAGGTATCCCATGACTTTTGTCACTTCAGTGTATTTTTCTTATCAGCAATTACATTGCTTCTTGGTGAATAGAATATAGTCTTTTCATACTTTATGCCTTTCTGACCTTGATATTCCCTCATCACATTGCTTATAAACTCTGAAATATTATGAGTTATTATCCTTTTGATTATAAGATTTAATTCATTTTCCCGTCTTCTGATTAGGCTTTGCAGAACTCCTCTGACTGCACTTTTGGATGTCATAAATTCCGCAAAAAAAAAAACCTTGTATATTGATCGACTACAGCCAAAATATTTATTTAAATTCAATCTCTAAACTCTTAAATATTAAATTCTGAGTGAACAACGAAGATTAATATGTAAAGCTTCAAATATTTCTTTGATAATTTCCTTATATGTATTTTAATAAATAGAAAGTGTAATTTTTTCTCTCACACACACATCACATATACGAATGCTAATTGATGAACTGCTTCTAAACGAAAATTCAAAGTTTAGAGACGACTAACAAAAGTACTTCAAGTTATAGAGCTTTATTCCAAGCGAACAAGAAAAAAGAAAATAAAGTGTTGCTACAGAAGATGAGCATTGTAAGCGAGAGAGATAAGTATAGAAGATGGGCATTGCCACTTGAGAACTTCATTGGCATAATAATAAATACAATCTATTTTCTCCTCTTTGCTAAAGCAATGGTCATACGTTAAAAAAAATTAATGTATGATATTACGGAACATGGCATTACAAAAGGGCATGCACCAAAACTTTACTCTTAACTAAGACATTTCTACTATACTAGATATAACTTCAAATCTCAGGACATAAAAAATTTAACTTCATGTTAATTATATCAATTAATAAAAAACAATGAAATAAATATTTATAAACAAATGATTAACATTATTATTGTGGAAACAACTTCAAATTTCCAGTTATTAATAATTTTTTTAACTAATTTAACAAAGGAAAAGCGCAGAAACATTTTTTGTTCACTTGTGCTTAGTTAATATATGCATTTAAGTCTTAAATTAATACAGCTAAGGACAAAATTCCTCTCAGAAAGTTATACAAAGCTATGATGAATACGCTACTGGCCATTAAAATTGCTACACCAAGAAGGCGACATGCTACAGACATGAAATTTAAACGACACGCAGAAGGTGCTGTGATATACAAATGATTAGCTTTTCAGCGCATTCTGACAAAGCAGGACTCAGTGATAATCGGTAGTGATACCTACAATGTGTTTAAATGAGGAAATTTTTCAGCAGGTTTATCATACACAAATTGCATTTGAACGTTGTTTCCTGGTAAAAAGTTCTTGTGATGTCTCGTGTAAGAAGCAGAAATGCGTACTCAGCACGTTTCTGACTTTGATAAAAGTCGAATTGTAGCGTACCGGGATTGCGATTTATCGTATCGCAGTATTGCTGCTCGCGTCGGTCGAGATCCAATGACTGTTAGCAGAATATGGAATCGATTGGTTCAGGACGGAACGCCGTGCTGGATCTCAACGACCCCCTATCACTAGCAGCTGAGAAGACAGGCATGTTACCCGCATGGCCTTAATGGATCGTGTAGACACGTCACGAGCCCTAAGTCAAGAATTGGTGTCGTTTGCAGGACAGCAAGTGTCTGCACGAACAGTTCGACGACGTTTGCAGCACCATGGACTCTCAGCTTGGAGACCATGGCTGCGGCTACCCTTGATGACTGCATCACAGACAGGAGCGTCTTGAATGGTGTGATCAACGACGAACCTCGGCGCATGAATGGTGAGACGTCATTTTTGAGATGAATTCATGTTCTATTTACAGAATCAAGACGGTCTCATCCGTGTTTGGCGGCATCGTGGTGAACGCATATAGGCAGCATGCATTCGTCGTCGCCTTACTGGCTCATCACCTGGTGTGATGGTTTGGGGTGTTATTGGATACACGTCTCGGTAACCTCTTGTTCGCATTGATGACCCTTTGAACAGTGCACGTCATATTTCTGATGTGCTACGACAAGTGGTTCTACCCTTTATTCGAGCCCTACGAAACCCTACGTTTCAGTAGGATAATGCAAGATCGCATGTTGCCGGTATTGTACAGAATATTGTATATTCTCTAGCCAATAGAAAGCGTCTGGTCCATGGTTGCCGAACAACTGACTCGTCACCATATGCCAGTCACTACGGTTGATGAGCTGTGGCATCGTGTTGAAGCTGAATGGGTATCAGTACCTGTACATGCCATCAATCTTTGTTTGACTCAATGTCCAGATATATAAGTGCTGTTATTACTTCCAGAGGTGGTTGTACTGGTTACTAATTTTTTAGGATCTATGCAAACAAATTTCTTGAAAATTTAATCACTTGTTATTTACAGTATAATATATTTGTCCCATAAATATCATTTTGTTATCTGCTTTTTTCCTGGTGTAGCAATTTTAATGGCCAGTAGTGTATTAAAAAAAAAAATAATCCTATGACGTTATTTTTCCATCAAAAATTTCTTATAAAACTTATTTCATTCAGAAACTACCAGTTAAAACTTGTGTAGTCACAAAAAAAATATATATATATAGAATCTCAAATGATTTCTCAAGTTCGTCAATGCTGCTTTCTTAGAATTTTTAGTAAAAATGTCTGTGATATTGCCTTTAGACTCAACATACTGTAAATTAATGGAATTATTGTCCACAAGTGTAATGAAATGAAATTTTATGTCGTTATGTTTGCTCCTTTCAGATGTGTTTTCTTAGCCAGGAATATGGCTTCGTGTCGACTAAAATTTACTCAGGTGTTGGGGGAAATTTCTTTAGCAGTCTTTTAATCCACAACACCTCCTTCGTGATATGAGCTATAGCCATTCAGCTTTTGTCGAGGACAGTACCACAAAGCACTGTTTTTTGCAAGACCATGAGATTGCAGGCTCTACCAAAATATCAAAGTATCCACTAAAGGAGTTTCTAGGTAGGTAATGTATAAAGATTTAAATTATTTTTAAAGTTGATAACGATAGTTTTAAAAGATCAAATAAACTCAATACTGCAAAAATTCAATCTTTTTAAAATTATAATTCTCTTAAAGTAAATAATCAATTTCAAAATATTACTCTGGATGAAGGCGAAGAGAGTAATATTCCTGATTCCTCCCCATCACAAGTTTCCTGTGATTATGGTTCGTCCTACGACGAATTTAACTGAAACCTTAAGAAATTCGATAAATATTTCATTGAATGTGTGCTTATTACTCTTGCCAGGGAAATGCTAAAGATGCTTCCTGTGTATGCTGAGCACCATAGAACTATTACTAAATATCTAAAAAAAAGGAAATTGAATATTTTGTTATCACCCCTAAGTTTAAGAGACATATTAAGGTCTTCCTTAAAGGTCTCCCACGTACCATGCCACAGGAAGAAATTCTACAAGGGTTGACACTTAAAGGTTTCAGTGATGTCAACATAACGAAGTTTACCAAAATTAATACAAAGCAGCCTCTGCTTATCTGGCAACTTGTTTTACTTCACTTCGAGATCATCAATGAAATTTTCAAACTAAATTGGCTATTTTACCTCTGTATCTCCTATTGTCACCCAGTGCTTTCAATGCAACTATTTTCATCACAGTTCATTATACTGTGGATTTAAACCACAATGTTCGATGAAGAATTCTACTTTAAGGAATGCAAAAAACATCCTATCACTGAAACTATCAGTGAACCTACCTGCATTACTTGTGGAGTGGTGGGACATCTAGTTGTCTGGCATGGCTGTTCCAAATGTCCCAAGCCTCGCCAAAACTCTGTTACTATTATTGATACCAGAAAAGCAAACAATCTAATCCTACTACCCAGCAAGTTACATCACGTTTCAGTTTCGCTGATGCCATGTGTGTCCTTTAATTATCCCCTTCGCCTGTGCCAGTCCAAAGGAATCAGTCGTAACTACCATCAAAAATTCTTTTCATAATGAAAGAATTTGTCTACATTTTCCCAAATTCCAATAACGAGATTATTTCTCTCACCCAGAAACTTAAAAATTCCCAAAATCCTATGAACAAACTCCAGACATTTGTAAATTGGTTCAAAATTACATTTCCACTAAATGATAGTCACGCCGATTACTGGCCTTCGAATATTTTATTGGAACGCATGCAATATTATGTCTAAAATCACTAAATTTTCAAATTTTCTGGATATTCACTAACCTCACTTAGTGCTGCTGCAAGAAACTCCTTTTAAGTTTTCTGCTAATTTTTATTTGTAACACTATATAATTCATCGAAAGGACAATCCTGAGGATTCTCGTACCTACGGTGATACCACAATTTTGGTTACTAACTCTATCAATCATCAACTTAACTCCTCCTCTAAATGCCATGCAAGACACTCTTTTCAATATTAGCTTTCATAATCATGCTCCATTCACAATTAGCTCAATTTATGTTTTCAACCATGCTTTTAAACCTTATTTTGATCATGCTATTAATATTCTTCACTCTACGAATAATTACACTATTATTGTGGGTATTTTGATACTCACCATATTTTGTGCGGATGTACTAAATGCAATGCTAGAAATACTTTTATTGAGAGCTTAGCCAATGAATTTGATCTTTACATTCTTGTTCGGCTCACTCCTACTCGTTTTTTCGACGTTACTGGTAAATTCTGCTTTTATTATTGATCTTGATTTAGCTAATAATTTTCACTGTAAACTATATTAACTCTATTCATGAACTCTGTTCTGATCATAATCCGATAATTATTATTTCCCTATCTCTCTGCATACCATTGAAATTTTTAACAAATGTAATATAAATAATAATTGGGCAGCTTTTAATTACCATTTTGAAAATTCTACTAACTATTCCTCTCTTAAATGCACTTCTCAAGAATTAGAAGTACACTCATGTCCATAAATTAAGGATAATTCAGAATCACACAGAAATTGAACTCTAAAATAAAAATTTCACCTGTAGAATTATCACACACATCTTGAAGAAGAATATGCAAATTACAGGAAACCACCAGATGGCGCGGATAGTACGTCACAATTATGAGAGTGTAAGAGAGGGGTATATAAGGAATGGTGGCAAAGAAGTAAAATTGTTCACAAGCGCTTTAAAAGCCTTTCAGTGCAATAACCGCATAGTTATGGCACAAAGGAAGCATTTGGATGATTTTTTACGTGGTAGAATTATTGGATGACTGGAATGTGGACGTACCCAGCTGGAAGTAACCGAGGAACTTGGAATCGCCCAGAGTGTCATCTCCAGGTTTTGACAACGATTTCAAGATGATGGTAATGTGAGTAGATGTTACAGCACAGGTCGCCCCCGCGTTACAACGCCGAATGAGGACCGGTATTTAGCAGTTACTGCCAAAAGAAACAGACGGAGCACAGCGTCAGACCTGTCTCGTCAGCTCACTTTAACTACCGGTACGACAGTTTCAAGGCAGATCGTGTACAGACGCTTAGGGCACACTGGTCTATATGCTCGTAGGCCTGTCATGTGTTCCACTTACCGCAACTCACTGCCGTCTGCGATTAACCTGGAGTAGAGAGCATGCATTGTGGACACCGCAACAGTGGTCTTGTGTGATGTTTTCCGACGAGTCCAGGTTTAGTTTGCAGTCTGATTCTCGCCGGACTTTCATTTGGAGAGCGCCAGGTACCCGTTACCACCAAGAGAACACCATTGAATGACACCGTTACTGTGGTGCAGGATGGCTCGTTTGGGGAGGAATTATTCTTGGTTCCGGAACTGGCCTGCATGTTCAGAGTGTAACGATGACAGGCCACATCTATCGGGATGTCATTCTGGAACAACATGTACTTTTGTTTCGGGGCGCCATGGGTGCTCAATTTCTGTTTATGGATGACAACGCCCGTCCTCACTGTGCAAACATTGTAGACGAATGCCTTCAATTGGAGGATATCACCCGTATGGATTGTCCAGTATACTCACCGGACTTGAATCAAATAGAGCATGTGTGGAATACGCTTGGCCGACGAATTGCAGCCCGTCAACCCCCTCCCACCTGTCAACTGGAACTTCGGAGGGCATTGCTTGATGAGTGGCGTAATATTCCCCAAGATCAGAGTGATAATTTGATACTCATCATGCCTAGGCGTTGTAAGGCCTGTATTGCATCGTCCGGGAGACATACTCCATATTAACCATCATACTAACCATGTTATACTGTTTTTTGTAAATAGGTTCTTTTTTGAAATTTGCTCCATGGAGTAAAAATCGCAATTTTTATTAAATATGTCAAACATATAGCATCTTTTTTGCTCTTTACTTTTTGTTTAATAAATAGACTTTACAAATAAGTCAAATTTGTTTTGCTTCTGTCTCTTTCTTTGCCTGAACTTCATTAGCCTTAATTTATGGACATGAGTGTAGTTTCACTTCTAGAAGTTGTTTCACTTACAAATAGTATCCTCAATTCGTATCATGATGCCTCTAAAAACCTATTTTTCAGGATAAAAGAAATTTTCTTCCTCCATATATTAAGACTTTTATTACTATTAGAAACAAAGCTAGGAAAAATTAGCAAATATTTAGGGACCATACTAGTAAACATATTAATAATTCGGCTAAGCCTTTATTCTTAGAAAAATCTGTAATTACAAGCAAGATTCATGGACTAAACCTCTGATGGTTCCGTCCTCTGATGGTCCTCCGACCTCCGACCTCTGATGGTTCCGTCTGGAGGACTTCTAAATATCTTAAATACAAGAGAAATAAATTAACACTGATCAAAATTCTACTCCTATTGATGATCTCTAAATGATCTCAAAGTTGAAGTTGTTTCTGGCAGCCTTCAGGAACAGTTTATTGAAAATAACATTTCCCATAATTCCACTAATATCTATGTTGAAGACTCAATCAATAATTTCTGCACATTAACCTTCACAATAAAACTATCTTTGCCAAATCTTTTACAATTATTAACCGTATCTCCTCTTTAAAAATCAATAAGATATCTTGTTTAGATAATATTAAAAATAAAATTCTAAAAAATCTTTTTTTTGAAACTAATTCTTTTATACAAATAAAATTCTTACTTAAATACATATAACTTACATTCAAAATTATTTTAAACAAATATAATTTTTATCTTTCTTTTAAACTAATTCTTAAAATTCGCGACTATATTGATTCTGTTTTCTACCTTTGTTACTTTCCTAACTCTTGAAAAACTTTTAGGATCTCACAAAACCAGTTAATTACAAACCCATTTCCCTTCTTTCATCTCTTAGATAAATTGCCGAAAATTCTATTCTTAGATATCTCAAAATTCTTATGAAAAAAAAAAATTTTGATTCCGCAACAGTTAGCGTTTACTGAGAAGATTTCGACTACACATTAATTACTAAATCGCACTGAAGCTTTCTGAGTGAAAGCTTTGTTAATAAATTTGACAATGCAGCGATCTTCCTTGATGTAACTGTTGTCTCATGGATAAATAGTTACACGTGCATAATATGTAAAAAACATCGAAGTGTAAGCTGGCGCCAGAGGATCTAAACATCCTAGTTTGCGTGGGTGTGAGCTGGCTGGAAGGAGAAAGAAATTTAACCAAACCAGAGTGCACTTGGTTTTCGAATAAAAGAGTTGAGTTTTTTACAGTACACAGAGAGTATATGTGTTTTTATTTTGAGGCCATTACCAATAATCAAGACATTCGACAAAGTGTGTATCAAAAGACTCATCCACAAATTAATTGTTTATAATTTACTTCCGTTTTTATTCAAGATTATCTCCTCTTACTTCACTGATAGAAGTTTTGTTGTTTCTGTTAATAATTTTGTTTCCATGATAAGAAATATTAAAGCAGCAGCACCCTTTTCTTTACAATATTTTTATCAATAATATACCGTATTCTTCTGATGTTAAAACTAGTATTTATATTGACAGCGCTCCTTTGTCAAGACACTTCCCCGGAAATGCCTCCAATTCCACTCATTCTGTTACACTTTCAAATTTTTCTGGTTTAATAATTGCTCTTCAAAATTAACCAGTCAATAACATTCAATAGACCGGCCAATATTTCTATCTTATGCATGACTTGGAACTCTAATAGTCTTAAAGGAAAAATTAATGAACTACAAAATTTTATATTTGAAAATAAACCTCATGTAATTGCTTTTCAAGAAACACATCTTCGGTCAGGCGATTACTTCAAATTTCCAAATTATATTATATATCGTTCGATCGTCTAACTCACAGAAGAAGAGGCACAGTTATCTGCATTCATAAAAATATTAATCATCATCAAATTCATTTTACTACAACCAGCTTTGAAAACTCTGCTATAGTTATTAATCTCAAGAATAACCTAAAAATTACCGTTGCTATCATTTATCGCCCTCTAATTGGTAAATTCCTCACTCAGGAACTGTATTCAATAGCCAACTCCAATCAACAAGTACTTCTTCTTGGAGACTTCAATTCCAGGCATCCTGCATGGAATAATGGGCGCCGCAACATCAATTGTACTATTCTCTTTGACTGGGCAATTCTTAACGCATTCAATGCTATTGCTCTTAATGATCCCACTTATTTCTTCACAACCCCTGTAATAGTACTCTTGATATCGTACTTCTTAAAATTTTAAACCCCGGGCCTGCTTCTGCTATCAATGATCTTTCTAGTGACCATAATCCTGTACTAATTGAAGTCTCTCATAATTCATTCACGCCCTTCCTCAATAGTATAATCACAGCTACCGATTGGAGTATATTTATTATAATTCTCTCTCAAAGCATTCCTGGCAATCCAACTATCTCCAATACTCAAGATATTGAGAAAATAATTGATAAATTCAACTATGTATTCTAAAGAAATCAGTACTCAACACCAAAACTTCCTACTGAAATCACCTCTAAAATTGTAGGAAAAAACAGAATTCGAAAATTATGGCAAGATACCAGATTTCCACCTTTCAAGCAATCCCTCAATAAACTTCAAAAAGAAACCAAGCAAATGATTCACAATTTAAAAAAATGGGAAATGGAATGAATTTTTAGTAGGTCTAAATCCAGAAGATAATTTTCTCTTTACAATTAACAAATATTTTAATAAAAAATATCCCAAAATTCCTCCACTGGTCGGACCCTCAGGTCTTATATTCTCATCTTTTGATAAAGCCAACTCTTTTGCTGAAAACCTTGAACTTTCCTTTCAAGAAAACACTGAACCTTACGATGACTCGCAAATTGAGCATGTCGAAGATACAATAGCATCCTTTCTAGCTGATCATCAAAATTATGAAATCATTTGCACAGTATTTTTTTTCTCCATCTGGCATAATTAACTTAATCAAGAATCTCAACATTCGGATATCTTCTGGACTTGACATCATTCCAAATAAAGCCTTCCCCCTCAATGCCATTACTCATCTTGCAAAAATCTACAGCAGTTGTACTTAATTTCAATTCTTCCCTCCTATCTGGAAAAAAGCAAATATTCTCATGCCTAAGGAGACCTATCAGTCTCCTTAATTGTGTTGGAAAACTTTATGAAAAACCCTTATTGACACATATTACTTCTTTCTGCGATAAAAATTCCATAATTTCAGCAGAACAATTTGGATTCCATCAACATCACTCAACTTGTCATCAACTTCTACGTGTCCCCAGTATCATCACTGAAGAATTTAACTGTAAATTTTTCACAGGAGGCGTCTTCCTAGTTGATAAAAAAGCTTTCGATCGATTGTGACCCGATGGTCACAAAATGATCAAACTTCAATTTCCTCACTCAAGTTCACTCATTTCAACACTCAAGTTCAATTTCAAAATGAATTCTCCACAGTCGGTCGTATTAGAGCTGCTTAGTCATATCCTCTGCAATATCTTTACCTACGACTTTCCTCAATGCACTACTATTTCCACTTACCTATTTTATGACAATTCTGCTGCTCTTTCCCAAGGTATTTCTATTCTCTATGTCATCAAAACTCTTCACAATTTTCTGGATACTCTAGAGGATTGGCTAATTAAATGGCGCATAGCAATTAATGTCTCTAAATCTCAAGCCATCATTTTACGAAAAGGACAAGCCAGACAATCATATACTAATCCCTCCCTTTTTGATCAACAAATTGAATGGACAAATATTAAATATCTCGGCTTGATAATAGACAATAGACTTCCGTTTCGACCTTTTTTCAAAAAATCAAAGAAAAATGTTGGAAAAAAATTTATCTCACTCTGCCACTTATCAATAAATATTCTAAATTAACTTTGTCAAACAAAATTCTTCTCTACAAACAAGTTCCTAGACCTATCCTTACTTATGCTGCCCCATCTGGAGTCTAGCCTCAAAATCTAACAAAAAATTTGTACAAATTATACAAAACTAACTTCGCATTATTCGTGGTGCACCCTGGGTTTTCCGTAATTCTACAATCCATCAAGAAAATATTGGTTCGATTGACAACTATATTACAATACTTTCTAGAAATTTCTTTAATTCTATTGCTACCCACGAAAACCTTCTCATCAAGGCACAAACTCTAAAATTCTAAAAATAATTGTAAAATTCTAATAATAATTCTTTAAAATTCTAATAATAATTCTCTAAAATTCTAACAACAATTATCTAAAATTCTAATAATAATTCTCTAAAATTCTAATAATAACTCTGAAATTCTAAATTCTTGATTTGCAATAAAAAGACTTATTTATGTATGTTACATGCGTCCCACGATTACCTGTGCAAGTCCAATTTGGGGTTCTGCAGCTAAATGTCATTTGGAAATCATTTAAAGACTGGAAAACAAAGGTCTTCGAATGATTACTGATTCACCTCAGTACTTCAAAAATGAGGACATTAGGCATTCTCTTAATCTTCCAAGCATCCAACAATTCATTTTTAATTTATTTAATGATTTCTATAATTATATCCCTCACACTGGAAATGCAATTTTAAAATCCTTCGCGACCTGCCATATTTCCTTTTCTGGAAAAAAATGGCACAGAGGCAGGGACAGGCTGAAGACAGCATGTTTGCACCTCCTAATTCTGAAAAATTCGTCCCTTTTTTATGTTCTCTGTTAGTGCCATCATCAACGAAATGTATAAATATTTTAAACGAAGACAGAAATACAATTATTGTTTACAGAAATTTAATTATTGTTTTTTTTCAATGTTTTTAAAATTAAGTATAAAATTTATTAAAAGTGTAAATTAAGCGTAAATTTTATTAAGTGTTTTAAAAATAAAACAGGAGAAATGGCCTCTTTGTTTTAATCTTTTACAAATATTGTATACGTATATTTCTATTATTTCCTTCCTCATATATTTAAAACTTTTTAGGGGTATTTTCATTTGATGTCTCATAATTCATTAGTTTATCAATGTATCTTTCTCTTAATACACATGACTCATTTAACATCTTAATAGATGCAAAAAGATGTCAAATAGACCGTGTATAAATATAATTTAATTGTGTATATCATATATTTTAAACGAAGTTTTCTATTATTTCTTATCATTTATTTAAAACTTTTTAAGAAGTATTTTCATCTTTTTACTAGCATGCATAAATTATTATGTTTGTATATGTTGAATTTTTGTGATAATTCTTATGTTTACTCATACTAACAATATTTAATTTTAAGTATCTTTCTTTTTCCGTTCCATATCCAAAAAAGACATGATAATAACTCATGTTTTTTTTAATGAAATTTTATTCTATTCCACTGAATTAAATGTTTAATAAATACAATATTTATCAGTAAGAAAGAAGTTTATCGATTTTTAATTTTTTTTTTTATCTATACAACTTTTTTTTATCTTTATATATTCACAAACTTCTCCCGATATTGCTACACATAAGTGAATTCCTTAATTGTTTTAAATATATTCAATCCTAAACAATTTAAGAAAAGGATATCAAATCGTAAATGCCCAATTCAATGATTTTTTTCTTTCTTCTTTCCAACTTATAGCATACAATTAACGTGAAAATTAGCAAAATAAGATACATTTTTCTTAAAATAAATAGGAAAATGTTAGAAAAGAATTACATTTTAACATGCATTAAAACCGTCAGTGTAATTATGATCAAAATCTGTATTTATATTAATTATTTCTTTATTAGAGAGTAACCCTTCTTTTAAATTTTCAGATTCCTTAACTGTTGGAATTTTAGGTCCGGTACTATTTCTCCTTTTCCTTTTAGAGGAGAAATAATTGTTTTATTTTTCTATTTTCTTATTAGAAATTAGAATTTTTTTTAATTCAGCAGAGTTATTTAATAGTTTAATTTTATTTTCTTGGAACATATTTGAAACAGATTGCAATTGTTTTTCTACTAAATTATTATTTTGTTCTGTTAATTAATTATGTTAATACTATTGCTTTTTGTGATTAAAGAGCTTGTAAACATTTTTCAAATAAATGTTGTGAATTAATATAATTTGTATTGAAATTTAAATTTGAAGTTTGAAAATGGGGCAATAATGTATATGCTTGCATAAATTTCCACGTATAACATTATCGACGCAGTTAACAAATGCATGTATGCATGTCTTGCATGCAAAACATGAATAAAGGCATGTTTTACTACAATTTTCATTTGATTTTCTAATTTAATAACTGTTATCACTTGATAGTGGCTTTGTATGCCATTTATTTTCCGATATTGTATCTATACGGGTTTTGTTTCCATTGCCAGTTTACGACTTTGTGCAGTTTTATGCATTCTGTCATATTGTAAACTTTTTTAACATCTATAATAAGACGCTTAAAAATTAAATCTTGCATCAGTTTTAATATATCATCTATTGCGAAACCCAATATTTTTACCACCCTTCCATCTAAATAATGGTATTTTATTTTTTTTTATGCAAGGATTCCAAATACATGTTTGTATTAAACCCAAACCGTTTCCTATAACAGTAGGCCTTTTTTAGTAGCAAAATGCTGTGAGAAATACTATCCGAATCCAATAATATATTCATCATTATTTAAAGAAGCAATGAATTCTTGAAGCAAGTTAAGAAACCCCCCCCAGCTCTTTTCTAATGGTTTAAGCAGCTTTAAAAACATTTTTTCTTTTCAGTATTTTTAATTTTTTTTTTTTTTTTTTTTCATTTCATCATTTATTTTATATAAATTTGTTGCCATCTTCTTGCAACTTTCCAGACATATAATAAAATATTAGGCACTGAACCCATGATTTTTTGCCAAGTATTATAAATTGTTGGGACATCATTAGTCATGAATGTGGTACATATAATTAAACCAACAACATCTTTAATCACATTAAAAATACAGTAAACAGATGCTCTGTGCCCTTATTTGAAAAACAGATTGCTACAGAACAACCATATTTAAATCCACCTACAACTAAGAAGGTGAATAAATTGAAGTCATAATGATTTAATTCTTCATTTCCATCCAAATAGACTTTGTCCCCAGCAAATTTTTTAAGCATTTCCTTTCGGGACGTTGTCATAAGGATGAGTACAAAGTCGTCTGGTTGCGATAATCCATTAATATCTCCATCTTTAAAGAAATAATACAGTTATCATAACCTTCTTTTTCCGTATCAGCAATCCATAATTTTACACTAAATGCATCAATTTTATGTCAGGAAACAAAGTAGCTTACTTTAATATCTCTTTTTATATTTCTAATATCCTTTTGGTCGACAAGAATCTGTCTCCCACTGATAAAGCCAGATGAAACCCTGATGCAGCTGATAATTTTCTTCTCAGGGACGCCTTTCAGTTTGCCTGTAAATAAAAATTTTATAAGAGTAAAAACAAATTTGTTAAAACAACAAAATTTACTAGATTTATTTTTGTAGTGAACAATATATTTTAAATTCAAAATTACTCTAACAGTATAAATTGCATCTAATAATTAAATATTAATATTTCTCTTCTTATTTTGAAAAATTATCAGGACTAGGGATTGCAATACCGGTATACTGGGATAGCTAATACCTGTATTTTGAGCCATTTGTACAATTTTGTAATACCTGTATTCACACATTTAAATACCGTTTTTTCGGTATTTACTAGAAATTTAGAATTCGTATCTGTGAATTCTTATCTGAAAACTAGAAATTCTTATCTGTGAAAACAAGGTTGTAATTGTGAAGAAAGTGTGTAATATTTTGATATTTTTAAATTGGTGAGTTTGTTATTCACATTGTATTTGTTGTATTGTATACTTTAGAGTTCAAAATATTTTTCAAATTTATTATATATATACTCAGAAGTAATACCCCATAATAATGAATAAGAATAACTAAATATAAGAATTTATAAAGGACATAAAAAATCAGTTGATAATACTTCGGTTTGGTTTCATTTTTTATATGATGAAAAGAATATGGTGGCACAATGCAAAAAATTTTCAATGTTTAAAGTGAATGGAGGAAGTACAAGCGGACTCCATACACATTTAAAAACGAAACGGGATACAAATTTGTTAAAGAGGAAAGAATCTAATTGCGATAAAGATACAAACTTAAGCACAGTTTCGAAGCCCAAGCCATCAGGGATTTTAGATTATTTTGAAACAAAAGATAATTTGGAGGAAATTATAAGTAAAATGACAACATTAGTTGGTTTGCCATTTCGAGTGTTTTGCACATCTATTGAATTAAGAAAAGCGCTATCCGCCAGAGGTTTTAAAAATCTACCAACATCGTTTAACACTATAAGAAGAACTGCTATAAACTACAGTAACGGTGTTCGCAATTTTTTGAAGCATGAGCTAATACAATTAAAAGTAAATAGTGAAAAATTTAGTCTTACATTTGATGAATGGACTAGTGTAAGAAATAGACGCTATTTAAATATAAATATTCATTAAGAAAAAAATACTGGAATATAGGACTTACACATGTCTCGGGAAGTATGCCAGAAGAAAAATGTGTGGAAGTGCTTAAATCTAAATTAGCGAAACATGCATTATCCCTGAAAGAAGATATTGTATCCATAACGACTGATGGAGCAACAGTTATGAAAAAAGTTGGAAAGTTTATTGGTGCAAATCAGCAATTGTGCTATGCTCATGGAACTCAGTTAGGAGTAATAGATGTATTATATCAAAAAAATAAAGAACAGAAAAATCCAAATACTGTGGATATAGAAACTTCGGATTCCGACTTTGAAGAGAGTGAAAGTGACAATGAAGATAATGACAATGTAATTGTTGAAGAAGATATTGCTAATGAGGATGAAATTTAACCCATCAAGAATTACTTCCTATAATTTATAAAGTTCGAAAAATTGTTAAAATATTTAAACGTTCCCCTACAAAAAATGCCCTATTACAAAAATACATACTAACTGAAAATAAAACAGAATATATGTTAATACTAGATTCTAAAGCACGTTGGAATAGCTTACTCCTAATAATGGAACGTTTTTTGAAACTGAAAAATCCAATCCAAAAAGCAATGATCGACTTAAAACTGCAAATTAATTTTTCGGATAGTGAATTCAACTTAATATCCAGAACTGTGTCAGATCTACTTCCAATAAAATTGGCTGTTGAGGCATTATGTCAGAGAGATGCTAATTTATTAAAAGCTAATGCAACAATAAATTTCATGTTGCAATCACTGAAAGAACAGCACACATCACTATCAGAAGAATTATATATTACATTAAAAAATCGCACAGAAGAAAGACATACCGAAATAGAAAATGTTTTACGGTATTTACATATTTATAATGATTTTAAAAATGAGAATGAAGAAGAAGAAAAGAGACTAACCAATTCAAATTTGATCAAGTTTATAGTAAGCTTTCTTAAATTTTTTTACCCACAAACCTATCCACATTCAGGAGAATTCGGTACAGTTATCGAAGATTATGATCACACTAATGTCGATAGTGAAACGGAATTGTCTCTTGAACAAAAATTAGAATTGGCGATAACTGAAAAATTTTCAACAAACCAAAATACAATACAGAAATCAGCTATATCCAAAACAATCCGACGTGAAATAGATTTATTTGAAGATGAGGGATTTAGAGGTAAATGCTTGGAAAAAGTATATCGCGCATTGCTAACAGTACCACCAACTAGCGTAGATGAAAAGAAGAGACGTGAAACTGAAAGAGCGTTTTCGACAGCTGGTAATTTTTGAACAAAATTACGTTCCAGGCTTAATGATAGTACAATTGAGGCATTATGTTTTTTAAGATCACATTTCAAAAATTTATAATAGTACCACAGACTGAATAGTGATATTTACACTTTTTTGAGCTTTAAATAAATAAGATGTTCCTTTACTTTTTGTGATTCTTTATATGCTGTTATAATTTATAAGTTACAAATTTTTTTGTGATATTTCCATTCTCTAATAAACTGGCAAATAAAACAAAAAAAATCTGTGGTTTCTTTCTTTTTCTAAAATTTCTACTACCGGTATTAAAACCCATATCCCGGTATTAAGATCTAAAAAATACCGAATACCGGTATTGAACTTTTGGTCCGATATTGCAATCCCTAATCAAGATGCTTGTGTCCCAACTAAATAATAAGGTTCACATCACACTTTACATTAAATGTGTTCTTTTTGTCATATTTAGACAAATAGAAATTTCTCTATAATGCAAACTTGGAACATATGGTGAAAAGCTAAAAGATGATATTTAACATTTCACACCCATGAAATATTACTAGGCTGTTTGATAAGTCTGTGGTCTAGGTGCTAAAGGTGTCTAAGCTAGGTGTTATGTAAGCAAAAAAAAAAAAATCTTATGCCGGATGGAACCTGAAATGAAGTCCCTTTTAAATGAAGCCCTGTTAAATTTTACACGCTTCTATATGTTATTATTTGTTAACAGCCGAAAAAAGCAAACATCTTACGACATTTTTTCACCATAGAAAAAAATTAATTTTGTGTTGCGATAAAACGTTGTTTTTCTAAAGGCAAATTAAACATCAGAAGTTACAGAAAACTCCATCAGAATTATGGGGCATACGCTCATCAAATAAAATGGTTAAATTTTAGATGCAGCAGAAGTACTAGTGATGAGATGCTCCAATGTCATCCAAATGAAGTAATATTAGAAATTATTGTAAAAAACCATGATATCGTTTTGGATGACCCAAAGTTGAAAGTATGAGAGATAGCTGAAGCCGTATACATCGGAAAAGAACTGGTGGGCAGTATTTTGCATATGAAAAAGCTACGTCATCTCCTAATTGATTAAGAACGTTAAGGATTCAGATTGGATACCTTTGAACTTAATCAATATTTTACGTAAAAATTATTTCAGGTTATTTGTATAATTAACACTGCTAAACAAAAAATAAAATAATCTATATTATATTATAGCATTGCTTTACTTTAAGTAGAAATTAAAATTCCTAATCATTCGGCAAACTACTTTAGAACACTTAAAAAAAGAATATAGAATATTTATAAATTCAATAGTAGTATAGTGAAAATACATAATGTAGATTAGGAGTTATACCTGCAATTGCTGTTCGTTGAGCTTCTGACAGTCGTATCTGTCGCGATAGCACTTCATGATTTTAACGTTTTGGTAAATAACATTCAAAGTATTTGTTGTTCGCATTTATCTGGGAAGGACAAGTAGAATCATTTCTGTTTGATCCTTGAGATTTCATGAATCTCAAATCTGAACCTATAGGTAAAAACTCTAATTATACAGCAATAACAGTTCATTTTAACTGATCCGTTCCTTCTTCTGTCATCGTAATGGTGTTTCACATAATTTGATTCATCAGCAATTTCTAATATTGCTTTCCAACTCTTAATCTCTGCAAAGAAAAAAACATTAATACAACTTAGGCATTTAATCAGGTTAGCTCGTCTACTGACATCCAATTTAGCTTGTCTACTGACATCTAATTTTAGCTTATCTACTGATTTAATAGTGAAAAAGTAAAACATTGTATTAAAAAACCTATCCAACAGGGTGCCAATAATACATCCAATGCTTATTTCTGAAAAGAATATTGTAGGCAAATTTATTTATCCTATTTCTAATTAAAAAATATTTTAACATTTAAAAAATTTGGAATTGTTTAAATTTTATTAACTCAGGTGGCAAATTTTTTAAAGATTTTTTTTCAATTACCTCAACAAAAGCGAAATACAAATTCCCTTAAAAAAGTTTTTAGTAATATTTGAGTTTAGTTTACTTGTTTGTAATTAAAAACATTCATACTTTATAAAAAATTTATAAATGTATGCAATTATTATTTAATGATAAAATATTTTTAAAATAGAATTTACCACTAAAATCGTTAAATTCTTTCAGAATTTCTTCCTGTTACCACTTTGATTGTGTTTATTTTTCATGTCTTTTTTCTTCGTATTTATTGTTTTAAACATTCGTGTGAATGTTTTACAGAAAAGCAACAAATAAATTTCTTTGTTATCCATCTTTAATCACTCAGCCACAGTTTGAAGAAAGCTGTAACGCTTTCAGCTACAGATTTTGCAATTCTTTGCTTAAAGTGAAAATTTTGATAGAAAACTATTTGAAAATTTTGATAAGGAAAAAGAAAAAAAATGGGCTGTCTTGAACCTCTCCTCAGAGCCGACCTAAATATATTTAATTCTGCTCTTCCCTTTCTGAACTATCACTACGGCAAATACCTCCTGTCAACGGCTAAACTTATCGACTCGTCTCTATCTTCGTGATTTTATTTATTTGCATTTTTGCTTGTTATATTTTTGAACTCTTTAAAAGCTCATCGTTCACCTTCCCGCCTCCAAATCTCTCTCTGTATATATATATTAGGGAGAGAGTGAGAGACATTTGGAAGCGGAGAAGGGAACGAATATAGGGTTTTACACTTTGCAGAAACGGTTAACCTGTTCACTTTTTCCCATGATTCCTCATTTTCTCCGTGACGTCACATCACTTTGATGTCACCATGACGTCAGTTTCAATTGGCGCCAAAAAATAACTAAGCGTGTTCATTTTGTTCTGTGCCTTGATTTGTGTGACATTTTTCGTGTAATTAAGCTGCTATGGATAGACATTTGTTGAATAAGATAAGTTCATAAATTGTTCTTTATTGTTTTTGATTATTGAGATTGATGAATGTCCTTAGTATGTTAATGAATATGATTTTGTATTTTTTATGATATTTGTATAAACACATTAAGCTCTTCTAGATACTTACGCTTAACATTATTTTGTTTTTATACCAAATAGGTACAGGTCTGTATTTATATATTTTAACGTTTTATTTGAATTCAAGAAATTAACTTTTGTATGATTTTTTTGTTTGTTTTTTATTAGACTTCAAGATATTTTAAAAGAGTTATCTGATGAAATGGACAGACAAGCAGCCTCTATTCCAGATCGTCCGATGACTATGATCGTCCATCATTATGTATATTATATTATTACAGATTTTTTTTCCCTTATTGTTATAAATATACAGATTTACACTGAAGTGACAAAAGTCATGGGATACCTCTTAATATCGTGTCGGCCCTCCTTTCGACCGGCGAAGTGCAGCAACTCGACGTGGCATGGACTCAACAAGTCGTTGGAAGTCTTCTGCAGGAATATTGAGCCATGCTATCTCGATAGACGTCCATAATTGTGAAAGCGTTGATGGTGCAGGATTTTGGGCACGAACAGACCTCTCGATGATGTCCCATAAATGCTCGATGGGATTCATGTCGGGCGATCTAGGTGGCCAGATCATTCGTTGCAATTGTCCAGAATGTTCTTCAAACCAATCCCGAACAGTTGTGGCCCGGTGACATGGCGCATTGTCATCCATAAAAATCCCATCGTTGTTTGGGTACATGAAGTCCATGAATGGCTGCAAGTGATCTCCAAGTAGCTGAACATAAGCATTTCCAGTCAATGTTCGGTCCAGTCGCACCAGAGGACCAAGTCCATGCCATGAAAAAACAGCCCACACCATTACGGAGCCACCAACAGCTTGAACAGTGCCTTGCTGACAGTTTGGGTCCATGGCTTCGTGGGGTCTGCGCCACACTCGAACCCTACCATCAGCTCTTACCAACTGAAATCGTGACTCATCGGACCAGGCCACGGTTTTCCATTCATCTAGGGACCAACCGATATGCTCACGTGCCCACGAGAGTCGCTGCAAGCGATGTCGTTCTGTCAGTAAAGACACCCGAGTCGGTCTTCTGCTGGAATAGCCCAAGAAAGCCAAATTTCTCCGCACAGTTCTAACAGACAAGTCCCTTGTACGTCCCACATTGATTTCTGCGGTTATTTGACGCAGTGTTGTTTGTCTATTAGAATTTACGACTCTTTGCAGACGTCGCCGGTCTCGGTCGTTAAGTGCAGGCGATCGACCACTGTGCTGTCCATGGGGGGATGTTATGCCTGAAATTTCATACTCTCGGCACACTCTTGACACAGTGGATCTGGGAATGTTGAATTCCCTAACGATTTCCGAAATGGCATGACCCATGCGTCTAGCTCCAACTAACATTCCGCGTTCAAAGTCTGTTAATTCCCGTCGTGCGGTCATCATCACGTCAAAACCTCTTCACATGAATAACTTGAACAGAAATGAAAGCACTGCGCATTTATACCTGTTCTACGCGATGCTACTGCCATCTGAAAATTTGCATATTGCTATCCCATGACTTTTGTCACTTCAGTGTATACTAATTATTATTTTATTTTAATGTTAATTCATTTATGTTAATCATCATTAATATTCCACGAGCAATATAAATTATACATCATTCAGTTATCTATAATAAAATATATAAAAACATTTAAAAAATATAAATAGTACATAAAATTGAATTAAAATAAACATCCTCAATAGAATTTGTATCAAAATATTTTGAGTTAGTGAAAAAAAGTTTTTTGGAAAACTCAGATGAAGAAAAAGGTTCAATAATGAATAATATAAAGAAAATATTTTTTTTTCTTTCTAATGCAGCTGGCAAACACTTAGACAGCTTGGTCTTGGATGCCTTAAGGCAAGCGCTGCACAGACGTTACTCACTTTGCATTACCCAGGGGGTGCGTGTAACTTGAGGATAAGCCCCGGACGCGGAGTAACAATGCCCTCGCAACCCTCTACGATTATGTTAGACCGGGACCTACAGTTTAAAGTGGATTCCGAACCACTACAAACATCCATGGCACCGCCGGGACTCGAACCCGAAACCTGTGGTACCGAGCGCCAGAGCGCTAGCCACTCGGGCATTCAGGCCCAGATTCAGATATATAGATTCAGTAACATTGAGCAGATTCAGAT
>BPLQ01005946.1:509920-622473 GCA_021605075.1 Caerostris darwini | reverse complement strand
TGGCTGTAATTTTGCATGGGAGTCCCTCAGATGAACACATTTCGATCGCCTATCAGCATTTTTGTCTGCGCCTAAAATTTGTCCCGGAAAATCCAGGATAACGGGAGAATTTGGCCAAAAATCGACTTCCCCATAACATAAAAAGTTACATAGGAATAATTTTTTTGATGTTTCCAGAGGATGTAGTGCTACGCCACGAATCGATAGCCACCATCCGCGTGTCTCTAAGAAATTATTTGTAGAAGTTACGGGCATGCGCTCGCCGAGTCCCGATTGGGCATTCGCCGATATACCTGGGTACCATATCGGGAGAAATTAACGTGCGAGGCCCACAGTGTGTATGTCGTTAAATAGCGTTTCACGCCTCTAGTTAAACCCCTTAAAAGAATTGGCCTAGCAAATTTATTTCCATAGATATGGGCAAGTATGCGTTTAAGTCACAAATGCACGCTCTGGGCGCTCTCCGAGCTTTTTTTAGCGATTTTAGCGTTTTAAGGGAGTAATTTTCGATCGATTTGGCTGTAATTTTGCATGGGAGTCCCTCAGATGAACACATTTCGATCGCCTATCAGCATTTTTGGCTGCGCCTAAAATTTGTCCCGGAAAATCCAGGATAACGGGAGGATTTGGCCAAAAATCGACTTGGCCATAACATAAAAAGTTACATAGGAATAATTTTTTTGATGTTTCCAGAGGATGTAGGGCTAGGCCACGAATCGATAGCCACCATCCGCGTGTCTCTAAGAAATTATTTGTAGAAGTTACGGGCATGCGCTCGCCGAGTCCCGATTGGGCATTCGCCGATATACCCGGGTAACATATCGGGAGAAATTAACGTGCGAGGCCCACAATGTGTATGTCGTTAAATAGCGTTTCACGCCACTAGTTAAACCCCTTAAAAGAATTGGCCTTGCAAATTTATTTCCATAGATATGGGCAAGTATGCGTTTAAGTCACAAATACACGCTCTGGGCGCTCTCCGAGCTGCTTTTAGCGATTTTAGCGTTTTAAGGGAGTAATTTTCGATCGATTTGGCTGTAATTTTGCATGGGAGTCCCTCAGATGAACACATTTCGATCGCCTATCAGCATTTTTGGCTGCGCCTAAAATTTGTCCCGGAAAATCCAGGATAACGGGAGAATTTGGCCAAAAATCGACTTGGCCATAACATAAAAAGTTACATAGGAATAATTTTTTTGATGTTTCCAGAGGATGTAGGGCTACGCCACGAATCGATAGCCACCATCCGCGTGTCTCTAAGAAATTATTTGTAGAAGTTACGGGCATGCGCTCGCCGAGTCCCGATTGGGCATTCGCCGATATACCCGGGTACCATATCGGGAGAAATTAACGTGCGAGGCCCACAATGTGTATGTCGTTAAATAGCGTTTCACGCCACTAGTTAAACCCCTTAAAAGAATTGGCCTAGCAAATTTATTTCCATAGATATGGGCAAGTATGCGTTTAAGTCACAAATACACGCTCTGGGCGCTCTCCGAGCTGTTTTTAGCGATTTTAGCGTTTTAAGGGAGTAATTTTCGATCGATTTGGCTGTAATTTTGCATGGGAGTCCCTCAGATGAACACATTTCGATCGCCTATCAGCATTTTTGGCTGCGCCTAAAATTTGTCCCGGAAAATCCAGGATAACGGGAGAATTTGGCCAAAAATCGACTTGGCCATAACATAAAAAGTTACATAGGAATAATTTTTTTGATGTTTCCAGAGGATGTAGGGCTACGCCACGAATCGATAGCCACCATCCGCGTGTCTCTAAGAAATTATTTGTAGAAGTTACGGGCATGCGCTCGCCGAGTCCCGATTGGGCATTCGCCGATATACCCGGGTACCATATCGGGAGAAATTAACGTGCGAGGCCCACAATGTGTATGTCGTTAAATAGCGTTTCACGCCACTAGTTAAACCCCTTAAAAGAATTGGCCTAGCAAATTTATTTCCATAGATATGGGCAAGTATGCGTTTAAGTCACAAATACACGCTCTGGGCGCTCTCCGAGCTGTTTTTAGCGATTTTAGCGTTTTAAGGGAGTAATTTTCGATCGATTTGGCTGTAATTTTGCATGGGAGTCCCTCAGATGAACACATTTCGATCGCCTATCAGCATTTTTGGCTGCGCCTAAAATTTGTCCCGGAAAATCCAGGATAACGGGAGAATTTGGCCAAAAATCGACTTGGCCATAACATAAAAAGTTACATAGGAATAATTTTTTTGATGTTTCCAGAGGATGTAGGGCTACGCCACGAATCGATAGCCACCATCCGCGTGTCTCTAAGAAATTATTTGTAGAAGTTACGGGCATGCGCTCGCCGAGTCCCGATTGGGCATTCGCCGATATACCCGGGTACCATATCGGGAGAAATTAACGTGCGAGGCCCACAATGTGTATGTCGTTAAATAGCGTTTCACGCCACTAGTTAAACCCCTTAAAAGAATTGGCCTAGCAAATTTATTTCCATAGATATGGGCAAGTATGCGTTTAAGTCACAAATACACGCTCTGGGCGCTCTCCGAGCTGTTTTTAGCGATTTTAGCGTTTTAAGGGAGTAATTTTCGATCGATTTGGCTGTAATTTTGCATGGGAGTCCCTCAGATGAACACATTTCGATCGCCTATCAGCATTTTTGGCTGCGCCTAAAATTTGTCCCGGAAAATCCAGGATAACGGGAGAATTTGGCCAAAAATCGACTTGGCCATAACATAAAAAGTTACATAGGAATAATTTTTTTGATGTTTCCAGAGGATGTAGGGCTACGCCACGAATCGATAGCCACCATCCGCGTGTCTCTAAGAAATTATTTGTAGAAGTTACGGGCATGCGCTCGCCGAGTCCCGATTGGGCATTCGCCGATATACCCGGGTACCATATCGGGAGAAATTAACGTGCGAGGCCCACAATGTGTATGTCGTTAAATAGCGTTTCACGCCACTAGTTAAACCCCTTAAAAGAATTGGCCTAGCAAATTTATTTCCATAGATATGGGCAAGTATGCGTTTAAGTCACAAATACACGCTCTGGGCGCTCTCCGAGCTGTTTTTAGCGATTTTAGCGTTTTAAGGGAGTAATTTTCGATCGATTTGGCTGTAATTTTGCATGGGAGTCCCTCAGATGAACACATTTCGATCGCCTATCAGCATTTTTGGCTGCGCCTAAAATTTGTCCCGGAAAATCCAGGATAACGGGAGAATTTGGCCAAAAATCGACTTGGCCATAACATAAAAAGTTACATAGGAATAATTTTTTTGATGTTTCCAGAGGATGTAGGGCTACGCCACGAATCGATAGCCACCATCCGCGTGTCTCTAAGAAATTATTTGTAGAAGTTACGGGCATGCGCTCGCCGAGTCCCGATTGGGCATTCGCCGATATACCCGGGTACCATATCGGGAGAAATTAACGTGCGAGGCCCACAATGTGTATGTCGTTAAATAGCGTTTCACGCCACTAGTTAAACCCCTTAAAAGAATTGGCCTAGCAAATTTATTTCCATAGATATGGGCAAGTATGCGTTTAAGTCACAAATACACGCTCTGGGCGCTCTCCGAGCTGTTTTTAGCGATTTTAGCGTTTTAAGGGAGTAATTTTCGATCGATTTGGCTGTAATTTTGCATGGGAGTCCCTCAGATGAACACATTTCGATCGCCTATCAGCATTTTTGGCTGCGCCTAAAATTTGTCCCGGAAAATCCAGGATAACGGGAGAATTTGGCCAAAAATCGACTTGGCCATAACATAAAAAGTTACATAGGAATAATTTTTTTGATGTTTCCAGAGGATGTAGGGCTACGCCACGAATCGATAGCCACCATCCGCGTGTCTCTAAGAAATTATTTGTAGAAGTTACGGGCATGCGCTCGCCGAGTCCCGATTGGGCATTCGCCGATATACCCGGGTACCATATCGGGAGAAATTAACGTGCGAGGCCCACAATGTGTATGTCGTTAAATAGCGTTTCACGCCACTAGTTAAACCCCTTAAAAGAATTGGCCTAGCAAATTTATTTCCATAGATATGGGCAAGTATGCGTTTAAGTCACAAATACACGCTCTGGGCGCTCTCCGAGCTGTTTTTAGCGATTTTAGCGTTTTAAGGGAGTAATTTTCGATCGATTTGGCTGTAATTTTGCATGGGAGTCCCTCAGATGAACACATTTCGATCGCCTATCAGCATTTTTGGCTGCGCCTAAAATTTGTCCCGGAAAATCCAGGATAACGGGAGAATTTGGCCAAAAATCGACTTGGCCATAACATAAAAAGTTACATAGGAATAATTTTTTTGATGTTTCCAGAGGATGTAGGGCTACGCCACGAATCGATAGCCACCATCCGCGTGTCTCTAAGAAATTATTTGTAGAAGTTACGGGCATGCGCTCGCCGAGTCCCGATTGGGCATTCGCCGATATACCCGGGTACCATATCGGGAGAAATTAACGTGCGAGGCCCACAATGTGTATGTCGTTAAATAGCGTTTCACGCCACTAGTTAAACCCCTTAAAAGAATTGGCCTAGCAAATTTATTTCCATAGATATGGGCAAGTATGCGTTTAAGTCACAAATACACGCTCTGGGCGCTCTCCGAGCTGTTTTTAGCGATTTTAGCGTTTTAAGGGAGTAATTTTCGATCGATTTGGCTGTAATTTTGCATGGGAGTCCCTCAGATGAACACATTTCGATCGCCTATCAGCATTTTTGGCTGCGCCTAAAATTTGTCCCGGAAAATCCAGGATAACGGGAGAATTTGGCCAAAAATCGACTTGGCCATAACATAAAAAGTTACATAGGAATAATTTTTTTGATGTTTCCAGAGGATGTAGGGCTACGCCACGAATCGATAGCCACCATCCGCGTGTCTCTAAGAAATTATTTGTAGAAGTTACGGGCATGCGCTCGCCGAGTCCCGATTGGGCATTCGCCGATATACCCGGGTACCATATCGGGAGAAATTAACGTGCGAGGCCCACAATGTGTATGTCGTTAAATAGCGTTTCACGCCACTAGTTAAACCCCTTAAAAGAATTGGCCTAGCAAATTTATTTCCATAGATATGGGCAAGTATGCGTTTAAGTCACAAATACACGCTCTGGGCGCTCTCCGAGCTGTTTTTAGCGATTTTAGCGTTTTAAGGGAGTAATTTTCGATCGATTTGGCTGTAATTTTGCATGGGAGTCCCTCAGATGAACACATTTCGATCGCCTATCAGCATTTTTGGCTGCGCCTAAAATTTGTCCCGGAAAATCCAGGATAACGGGAGAATTTGGCCAAAAATCGACTTGGCCATAACATAAAAAGTTACATAGGAATAATTTTTTTGATGTTTCCAGAGGATGTAGGGCTACGCCACGAATCGATAGCCACCATCCGCGTGTCTCTAAGAAATTATTTGTAGAAGTTACGGGCATGCGCTCGCCGAGTCCCGATTGGGCATTCGCCGATATACCCGGGTACCATATCGGGAGAAATTAACGTGCGAGGCCCACAATGTGTATGTCGTTAAATAGCGTTTCACGCCACTAGTTAAACCCCTTAAAAGAATTGGCCTAGCAAATTTATTTCCATAGATATGGGCAAGTATGCGTTTAAGTCACAAATACACGCTCTGGGCGCTCTCCGAGCTGTTTTTAGCGATTTTAGCGTTTTAAGGGAGTAATTTTCGATCGATTTGGCTGTAATTTTGCATGGGAGTCCCTCAGATGAACACATTTCGATCGCCTATCAGCATTTTTGGCTGCGCCTAAAATTTGTCCCGGAAAATCCAGGATAACGGGAGAATTTGGCCAAAAATCGACTTGGCCATAACATAAAAAGTTACATAGGAATAATTTTTTTGATGTTTCCAGAGGATGTAGGGCTACGCCACGAATCGATAGCCACCATCCGCGTGTCTCTAAGAAATTATTTGTAGAAGTTACGGGCATGCGCTCGCCGAGTCCCGATTGGGCATTCGCCGATATACCCGGGTACCATATCGGGAGAAATTAACGTGCGAGGCCCACAATGTGTATGTCGTTAAATAGCGTTTCACGCCACTAGTTAAACCCCTTAAAAGAATTGGCCTAGCAAATTTATTTCCATAGATATGGGCAAGTATGCGTTTAAGTCACAAATACACGCTCTGGGCGCTCTCCGAGCTGTTTTTAGCGATTTTAGCGTTTTAAGGGAGTAATTTTCGATCGATTTGGCTGTAATTTTGCATGGGAGTCCCTCAGATGAACACATTTCGATCGCCTATCAGCATTTTTGGCTGCGCCTAAAATTTGTCCCGGAAAATCCAGGATAACGGGAGAATTTGGCCAAAAATCGACTTGGCCATAACATAAAAAGTTACATAGGAATAATTTTTTTGATGTTTCCAGAGGATGTAGGGCTACGCCACGAATCGATAGCCACCATCCGCGTGTCTCTAAGAAATTATTTGTAGAAGTTACGGGCATGCGCTCGCCGAGTCCCGATTGGGCATTCGCCGATATACCCGGGTACCATATCGGGAGAAATTAACGTGCGAGGCCCACAATGTGTATGTCGTTAAATAGCGTTTCACGCCACTAGTTAAACCCCTTAAAAGAATTGGCCTAGCAAATTTATTTCCATAGATATGGGCAAGTATGCGTTTAAGTCACAAATACACGCTCTGGGCGCTCTCCGAGCTGTTTTTAGCGATTTTAGCGTTTTAAGGGAGTAATTTTCGATCGATTTGGCTGTAATTTTGCATGGGAGTCCCTCAGATGAACACATTTCGATCGCCTATCAGCATTTTTGGCTGCGCCTAAAATTTGTCCCGGAAAATCCAGGATAACGGGAGAATTTGGCCAAAAATCGACTTGGCCATAACATAAAAAGTTACATAGGAATAATTTTTTTGATGTTTCCAGAGGATGTAGGGCTACGCCACGAATCGATAGCCACCATCCGCGTGTCTCTAAGAAATTATTTGTAGAAGTTACGGGCATGCGCTCGCCGAGTCCCGATTGGGCATTCGCCGATATACCCGGGTACCATATCGGGAGAAATTAACGTGCGAGGCCCACAATGTGTATGTCGTTAAATAGCGTTTCACGCCACTAGTTAAACCCCTTAAAAGAATTGGCCTAGCAAATTTATTTCCATAGATATGGGCAAGTATGCGTTTAAGTCACAAATACACGCTCTGGGCGCTCTCCGAGCTGTTTTTAGCGATTTTAGCGTTTTAAGGGAGTAATTTTCGATCGATTTGGCTGTAATTTTGCATGGGAGTCCCTCAGATGAACACATTTCGATCGCCTATCAGCATTTTTGGCTGCGCCTAAAATTTGTCCCGGAAAATCCAGGATAACGGGAGAATTTGGCCAAAAATCGACTTGGCCATAACATAAAAGTTACATAGGAATAATTTTTTTGATGTTTCCAGAGGATGTAGGGCTACGCCACGAATCGATAGCCACCATCCGCGTGTCTCTAAGAAATTATTTGTAGAAGTTACGGGCATGCGCTCGCCGAGTCCCGATTGGGCATTCGCCGATATACCCGGGTACCATATCGGGAGAAATTAACGTGCGAGGCCCACAATGTGTATGTCGTTAAATAGCGTTTCACGCCACTAGTTAAACCCCTTAAAAGAATTGGCCTAGCAAATTTATTTCCATAGATATGGGCAAGTATGCGTTTAAGTCACAAATACACGCTCTGGGCGCTCTCCGAGCTGTTTTTAGCGATTTTAGCGTTTTAAGGGAGTAATTTTCGATCGATTTGGCTGTAATTTTGCATGGGAGTCCCTCAGATGAACACATTTCGATCGCCTATCAGCATTTTTGGCTGCGCCTAAAATTTGTCCCGGAAAATCCAGGATAACGGGAGAATTTGGCCAAAAATCGACTTGGCCATAACATAAAAAGTTACATAGGAATAATTTTTTTGATGTTTCCAGAGGATGTAGGGCTACGCCACGAATCGATAGCCACCATCCGCGTGTCTCTAAGAAATTATTTGTAGAAGTTACGGGCATGCGCTCGCCGAGTCCCGATTGGGCATTCGCCGATATACCCGGGTACCATATCGGGAGAAATTAACGTGCGAGGCCCACAATGTGTATGTCGTTAAATAGCGTTTCACGCCACTAGTTAAACCCCTTAAAAGAATTGGCCTAGCAAATTTATTTCCATAGATATGGGCAAGTATGCGTTTAAGTCACAAATACACGCTCTGGGCGCTCTCCGAGCTGTTTTTAGCGATTTTAGCGTTTTAAGGGAGTAATTTTCGATCGATTTGGCTGTAATTTTGCATGGGAGTCCCTCAGATGAACACATTTCGATCGCCTATCAGCATTTTTGGCTGCGCCTAAAATTTGTCCCGGAAAATCCAGGATAACGGGAGAATTTGGCCAAAAATCGACTTGGCCATAACATAAAAGTTACATAGGAATAATTTTTTTGATGTTTCCAGAGGATGTAGGGCTACGCCACGAATCGATAGCCACCATCCGCGTGTCTCTAAGAAATTATTTGTAGAAGTTACGGGCATGCGCTCGCCGAGTCCCGATTGGGCATTCGCCGATATACCCGGGTACCATATCGGGAGAAATTAACGTGCGAGGCCCACAATGTGTATGTCGTTAAATAGCGTTTCACGCCACTAGTTAAACCCCTTAAAAGAATTGGCCTAGCAAATTTATTTCCATAGATATGGGCAAGTATGCGTTTAAGTCACAAATACACGCTCTGGGCGCTCTCCGAGCTGTTTTTAGCGATTTTAGCGTTTTAAGGGAGTAATTTTCGATCGATTTGGCTGTAATTTTGCATGGGAGTCCCTCAGATGAACACATTTCGATCGCCTATCAGCATTTTTGGCTGCGCCTAAAATTTGTCCCGGAAAATCCAGGATAACGGGAGAATTTGGCCAAAAATCGACTTGGCCATAACATAAAAAGTTACATAGGAATAATTTTTTTGATGTTTCCAGAGGATGTAGGGCTACGCCACGAATCGATAGCCACCATCCGCGTGTCTCTAAGAAATTATTTGTAGAAGTTACGGGCATGCGCTCGCCGAGTCCCGATTGGGCATCGCCGATATACCCGGGTACCATATCGGGAGAAATTAACGTGCGAGGCCCACAATGTGTATGTCGTTAAATAGCGTTTCACGCCACTAGTTAAACCCCTTAAAAGAATTGGCCTAGCAAATTTATTTCCATAGATATGGGCAAGTATGCGTTTAAGTCACAAATACACGCTCTGGGCGCTCTCCGAGCTGTTTTTAGCGATTTTAGCGTTTTAAGGGAGTAATTTTCGATCGATTTGGCTGTAATTTTGCATGGGAGTCCCTCAGATGAACACATTTCGATCGCCTATCAGCATTTTTGGCTGCGCCTAAAATTTGTCCCGGAAAATCCAGGATAACGGGAGAATTTGGCCAAAAATCGACTTGGCCATAACATAAAAAGTTACATAGGAATAATTTTTTTGATGTTTCCAGAGGATGTAGGGCTACGCCACGAATCGATAGCCACCATCCGCGTGTCTCTAAGAAATTATTTGTAGAAGTTACGGGCATGCGCTCGCCGAGTCCCGATTGGGCATTCGCCGATATACCCGGGTACCATATCGGGAGAAATTAACGTGCGAGGCCCACAATGTGTATGTCGTTAAATAGCGTTTCACGCCACTAGTTAAACCCCTTAAAAGAATTGGCCTAGCAAATTTATTTCCATAGATATGGGCAAGTATGCGTTTAAGTCACAAATACACGCTCTGGGCGCTCTCCGAGCTGTTTTTAGCGATTTTAGCGTTTTAAGGGAGTAATTTTCGATCGATTTGGCTGTAATTTTGCATGGGAGTCCCTCAGATGAACACATTTCGATCGCCTTTTAGCATTTTTGGCTGCGCCTAAAATTTGTCCCGAAAATCCAGGATAACGGGAGAATTTGGCCAAAAATCGACTTCGCCATAACATAAAAAGTTACATAGGAATAATTTTTTTGATGTTTCCAGAGGATGTAGGGCTACGCCACGAATCGATAGCCACCATCCGCGTGTCTCTAAGAAATTATTTGTAGAAGTTAGGCATGCGCTCGCCGAGTCCCGATTGGGCATTCGCCGATATACCCGGGTACCATATCGGGAGAAATTAACGTGCGAGGCCCACAATGTGTATGTCGTTAAATAGCGTTTCACGCCACTAGTTAAACCCCTTAAAAGAATTGGCCTAGCAAATTTATTTCCATAGATATGGGCAAGTATGCGTTTAAGTCACAAATACACGCTCTGGGCGCTCTCCGAGCTGTTTTTAGCGATTTTAGCGTTTTAAGGGAGTAATTTTCGATCGATTTGGCTGTAATTTTGCATGGGAGTCCCTCAGATGAACACATTTCGATCGCCTATCAGCATTTTTGGCTGCGCCTAAAATTTGTCCCGGAAAATCCAGGATAACGGGAGAATTTGGCCAAAAATCGACTTGGCCATAACATAAAAAGTTACATAGGAATAATTTTTTTGATGTTTCCAGAGGATGTAGGGCTACGCCACGAATCGATAGCCACCATCCGCGTGTCTCTAAGAAATTATTTGTAGAAGTTACGGGCATGCGCTCGCCGAGTCCCGATTGGGCATTCGCCGATATACCCGGGTACCATATCGGGAGAAATTAACGTGCGAGGCCCACAATGTGTATGTCGTTAAATAGCGTTTCACGCCACTAGTTAAACCCCTTAAAAGAATTGGCCTAGCAAATTTATTTCCATAGATATGGGCAAGTATGCGTTTAAGTCACAAATACACGCTCTGGGCGCTCTCCGAGCTGTTTTTAGCGATTTTAGCGTTTTAAGGGAGTAATTTTCGATCGATTTGGCTGTAATTTTGCATGGGAGTCCCTCAGATGAACACATTTCGATCGCCTATCAGCATTTTTGGCTGCGCCTAAAATTTGTCCCGGAAAATCCAGGATAACGGGAGAATTTGGCCAAAAATCGACTTGGCCATAACATAAAAAGTTACATAGGAATAATTTTTTTGATGTTTCCAGAGGATGTAGGGCTACGCCACGAATCGATAGCCACCATCCGCGTGTCTCTAAGAAATTATTTGTAGAAGTTACGGGCATGCGCTCGCCGAGTCCCGATTGGGCATTCGCCGATATACCCGGGTACCATATCGGGAGAAATTAACGTGCGAGGCCCACTGTATGTCGTTAAATAGCGTTTCACGCCACTAGTTAAACCCCTTAAAAAGAATTGGCCTAGCAAATTTATTTCCATAGATATGGGCAAGTATGCGTTTAAGTCACAAATACACGCTCTGGGCGCTCTCCGAGCTGTTTTTAGCGATTTTAGCGTTTTAAGGGAGTAATTTTCGATCGATTTGGCTGTAATTTTGCATGGGAGTCCCTCAGATGAACACATTTCGATCGCCTATCAGCATTTTTGGCTGCGCCTAAAATTTGTCCCGGAAAATCCAGGATAACGGGAGAATTTGGCCAAAAATCGACTTGGCCATAACATAAAAAGTTACATAGGAATAATTTTTTTGATGTTTCCAGAGGATGTAGGGCTACGCCACGAATCGATAGCCACCATCCGCGTGTCTCTAAGAAATTATTTGTAGAAGTTACGGGCATGCGCTCGCCGAGTCCCGATTGGCATTCGCCGATATACCCGGGTACCATATCGGGAGAAATTAACTGCGAGGCCCACAATGTGTATGTCGTTAAATAGCGTTTCACGCCACTAGTTAAACCCCTTAAAAGAATTGGCCTAGCAAATTTATTTCCATAGATATGGGCAAGTATGCGTTTAAGTTGTATCTTTGTGTCGTATTTACGTGCTTGTAAATAGAACTGTGTGTTCTTAAACTTGTGTCTCAACCCAAACCCACCCAGATCCAGCAGCACAAACAATGAACACTACAATTCCTTTTTAAAATTGTATTTTACTCAATAGATGTGGTTTTTATTAGATAATCCAAAATACGTAATGTAGATAAGAAAAAGGCCATAAGTAAAATAATATTTCATTAATCACTTTTGCGATTAACTGCTAAAGAAAGTGAATTAAATGCTACGTCAGGTTTTAAATTAATGCACTAATATGCATAACAAAATTAATTTGTCCTTTTATTAAACTATATGTTTTACTTTATTGTATATAAAGGAATATAATATAAATATTTTTTGTCAAGCCTATCATCTGTGCATTTGTCGATTTAATTAAAGTAAATAAAATTTCCTCTTGCATAAAAAAAATTGCGGTTTTCATTAATAAGGAAACCTAAAGGATTTTTATTTGGAAATCTTTACTTTCATTTAACTGTATTTACATTTGTTAGTTAATTTTTTTTCCAATTAGTTAACTTGTTCATTTATATTCAAAACAGCAGAATAATTTCTGTTCTTCAAAGTAATGCTAGATAAATATTACAATGTTGTTATTTTTTTATCAATTTGTCATAATTAGATTTCGTTAGATTCGTTTTCTTGATTTCTCACCTAGACTATACATATGCTAAGATACCACAATTTTTTAGAAATTTTTTTTTTTTTATTTATAAATTACGATATTATATAAGCCAATGTGAACATGTTTGAAATTTGTACCGATAGCTCACTAGATTATTATATCCGGACGTTGTTGATAAAAAGATGTAAACGGTTGATCACATCTTATTTACACGTTTATTAAATGACATTTATTACTAATTGTTAGTTATTTCAGAATTTTTCAAATTCTTATTTTATTGTTAATAATTTATAATTAATTAAAATTCAATTTATTAATTGATAATTTATGTGCTCATGTATACTTTACTGTAATGTACTTAATTGTACTGTAATGTACTTATTTTCAGGTTCTATTAAATGACATTTATTACCAATTGTTAGTTTTTTCAGAATTTTTCAAATTCATATTTTACTATCTATAATTTATAATTAATTAAAATTAAGTTTATTAATTTATAATTATGTGCTCATGTATACTTTACTTTACTTTAATTTATAATTTTACTGTATCTAAATTGTGTAGTTTAGATTCAGAAAAAAAAAATAATAAAGCCATTAATTTGTTTAAAGGCATCATATGTCTTTTCATAGTTATAAATTTTAAATTCAATGTTCAGTATAAGAAAATAAACATAAATTGTATTAATAATTGCAGCAAATGGAAATTTAACGCTCTTATAAGAGAGGATGAAAAATTTCAGTGCAGGAAAAAAAAATATCCATTAGAGTATTATATTACAGAAATAGAAATTACTTTCTTTTCGCAGAATTTCGTATTATCTAGAGACTTTATTATTGTAAAAATGTTAATGAATAACCAGAATTGTTAAAACCTGTAAAACTAATGATTCTTGATCTATTATATATGAACTCAAAAGAGACAATTATTTTTACTTTTTTCTGTTCCACGTATTAATCGAGTATAATTCAGAATATTTTAGTAATTTATTCGCTTTGTAGTACAGTGAATACATTTATTCCTTTGAATTTTTCATGTCAGAATCGATTCTTTTATCATTTGTTTCGAAAAAGTCATTATCAGTCATTTGATCATTTAACTTAAATACCTTTCATGTTTCTGTACAGATAGTGTTGGGAAATTATCGTGAAAGGTAAATAATTAATTAACGTTTTTATTATCATTCATACGAGTAATTGTTTAGTGGCTGTGTTTGTGAATGGAATTATTTTTATTATGTGAAGTACACCAGCCAGACAATATAGCATATTATAATGTTAAAATACATTACAGAGCACATAATTATAAATTTCAAACAATTTATTATTTGAATAAAGGTGTTGAAATTTTCTTTTCTGTTCTATTTAATAAATTAACCATTTCTGCTATGTTATATTTAATTATTCAAACCATTCTGTTTATGTTCTATTTGATTCTTAAACAATTAAAAATTTCTGTATTGAATTTATCAATATTTTAAAGCACTATCTTATTATTCATTCATTACCATAGTTTGAATTACAAAATTCTATTTTTCTATTTTTTCAATATCTATTTTTTCATTCTACAATTTTGATGTTTATTGTTTGAAATATAAACTTTAATATACAGTCTTAGGTTTCATTTATCAAATTTTAAAGATTGAAATTTGTATCATACCATGTTGTTTACAACCTTTAATCTATCATATTTAGTTCTTTAAATAAATCAATTAAACTGTTTTGTTATCGTTGGTTAGTAAATCTTGTATTCAATTTATGTATGCCAAGAACTAGTCGCCAACGGTGATAAAAGGAGGACTACATTTCTATAATATTTTAGGGTGTCTCACACATTTGCTTTTCATATTTGATGTCGCAATGCGAAAAGTTTACAACACATTGCTTCGATCTTCATCGCCTCTCCTCGTTTCTGAAAGTATTGACTGTAATATATATTTCCAGTTATCGAACTGGTCGAAATGATTTTCTAGGAAAACAGCCCACATTTGCTTTTTTAAATGTGGAAATACACAGTGGGATATTTTTTTTGCCGTGCATCGATGATATCATATTATACTATTTATAACACGAATAATTCACCTTCGGGTAGTAAAATAAAGAAAAATAATAGCCAATCTTAATCGCCAATGAGTCTCCTCGTTTCTGAAAGGCGTGACTGCAATGGAAGTCGCCACCTAATTCGAACCTTAACTGTTTCCTATACGTTAACTGCGAATATTATGTGGACAATAAACTTAATAATCAAAACATTTGTTATTTTATTAAGTTGGTTGAATTCTAGGAGGATTTTATAAGGGATAATAATTTAATAAGGGACTGTCATATTTATAACTACAAAATGATCTCATCGAATAATTAATCATTCAATGAGTTAATTTTTGACAAGGAGTTATTTAATTTAGTGGAGATAAGTCTATCATTTACCGAAATGAGTAAGTTTCTATCACTGTCTTTCTTTGCATCTGAAAGTTCTTTAAGTCTCTATTCGTGACCATTGTAACGCACAAGAAAAAATGGTTTCTAATCCGCAATTGGCATGTGTCCACTGATTTGAAAGTTGAGTTGACTCTATGACGATTTGATGACCAGGTAGGAACGTCTCATGTCAATAGTTAGACTTCATAAATAGAGGGTTTTCTGGTTCTTCTTGCATGCACGCAAATGTCATTTAATAACCTTCTATTTGCTCTTTTGAAGAACTGTTTAAGGTAATATGAAATACGAGGTCTCTGATGAAAAAAAAAAATAATGTCGTGTAAGGTGTTGTTTTACTACTTTTGATTTAAGTATAAGGCAACGTTTTTTTTAAATCTTCTAAATAATTGAGTTTAACATTTCTTCAACATCTTGCTTGGCGTTTTACAAAACTGGTGTTCTATAGAAACAAGAAAAAAATTTTACTTTCTTTTTATAGGGAATAAATCTTTATTTCCATAAGCGATCATTTTTTTGTTTTTTTTCAAATAAAGTTATGCTTCAAAATATTTTTTTCTTTACTAAAATCAAAAATATACATGGTTAGAATTTTGAACAATATTTATTGATGTATATTTTTAGTAATATGTTTTTATACCACAATTGTCTAATTTATCGTCAGAGCTTTCAACATCCCCGTAAGATACATCGACACTGTTTTCAACATCTCCATAAGATACATCGTCACAGTTTTCGACAACTCCATCAGATACATCGCTATTATTATCATTAAAATGTTGTCACTTTCATTCATTTAAATCAAATAATGGAAAATAAAAGCAAGAGGACTTAAATAAAAAAAATATGCAACGAGTCGCCCAACTTTTGAATATACTGGGACATCGATACAAATTAATGTTCTCAGATGTACCATAGAATAATTGCTTCCAAATATACGATAGAATAACTGCTTCCAGATTTATGATAGTATAACTGCTTCTGGATGTACGATATCAGGAGTGTATTTGGACTTTCCTTAAAATAATATATGGTAGTCCACAATAATCAGAAGTCTAGGATTAAATATTAATTTTTGCGCGAGTTATCTCGTGGCGTTCTGAATAAATACAAAAAGGATATACGTATACTGAGCATAATCCGTTAAAGGTTTATGTAAATTAAAGTCTTCAGATGGATTTCAATTTATCATGTGTAATCATGCTCTTCTCATTGGACAGAAATAAGGAATGTGAAACCGAGTGGCCATATGCACTTTCATAACGCTGCAAATCTTTTAATGCTCAATAACCACATACACTCTATTGAAAAAAAAACATGTTGTAAAACATGGTATCACAAGAGTAATAACCAACTTCAATAGCCACAGGTATATTAAAATGCCAGTAAAACAACATGCAATCACTGTAGAAGGACTGATGACAGGCGTCGATATCATAACTTAACTCGAGTTTACCTCAGAATATTGCTTAGTGAAAAAGATACGTAGAAACTTGAATATTGAAATATGAAACTGAATTATATAATATGAAACTGAAAAAATTCAGAATTAAAATGTAATTTTTGTACGAGTTAACTTATGGTGTTCCAGGAAGATACAATTATAAATTGAGATTATATTCGGAATGATTTGTTAAGGGATTAAGCTAAAGATATTCATGAAAAAATTCTCAATTGTCAAATTAGCATACAAGGTGATTCAATGGTCATAGGACAAACTTCGAGGGGCTTATGAAAACACGCATTTTTGTATATGAATGTTGTGTCAAAAGTTCTCGCAGCAGCTAAGCACAATACCCAACTTACTATTCCTGTGACACGATGAATTTCCAGTCCTCTGGCTGATAACCGCGATATGCACTCTATTTTATCCTTACCCTGTGCTTGCAACTATGTATGTTTTCAATTACGAGACGCCAATTGACTCAATTTAAGACTTCGTTGTTCGAGTACCATTGCGGCTGCAAGCCTGCTCAAAATGCCATGGCATCTTTGGAACTGTTCGTCAATCACCCTTCCGGCACAACCTACCAATGTGTTAAATTGACGGTAGTAATTTTCAGCATTTATTGTAAACATTAAATCAAAAAAGCACTTCGCATAAGCAATGTTTTTCTTTTCATGTTCTAGTTTTTGCGATAGTGCCTTAACGTTCACTTCTAACTAAGTATTCCTGTAAAAAAAAAAATTATGTTTTATTAAAATTCATCATCCTTCAAACTTTGACTCAGGGCCATCGAATAATCCAATGCAATTAAGCAGTGCTTTTAAAGGTTTAAACTTAAAGGTGTTACGGCTGAGTAATTAGGATTACCATTTAATTTTTACAATCCCTTCAATTTACAAAAAATCCTCATTAAATGATACTGCTTTATAATGTTTGATTCAAGAAACACCACAAAAGGGTTTTAAATTTTCTTTTAAATATTTCACTTTAAACTTTTTTTTATCAAAATGATTGCCTTTTCTTGATGTTGATGCAATTATAGCGCCATTTTATTTAAACTCAAAAATGGGGTGTGAAAAATTGTTTTAGTAAGGAAATTTTCCCAATTCCTTTTTCCCTTCTTTTTTCTTTCAAAATCCGCACATTCAATCACACAGTTCTGACGAAAATTGGCTTTAGGGCTTTAGAGGGGAAAAATTTTGCTAAAAAATATATATGAGATCCTACTTTTTTTTCCTTTCCTTCTTTTTGAAACGAAACAGGGAAAGAGGTGGAAACTGTTGAAAACAAGGCACAAAAAGTCCCCGAGCACTTTAGGGGGAAAAAGAGTAAAGGGTGAAGAAAAGAAAAAAAAATAATAATAAAATTCAGACCTTAAATAAAGGTGAAAAAGAGGAAAAAAAAACAGAGAGAGAAAGCAGTGGAAAAACAGTGGTACAAAGTTTTAGCTTGGAAAGCCCCGTGTGAGACGTAGATTAGAAATGTCACAAAGGAACGTTTGAAAATTTTCCCCACCATTGTGTTTTGGTCCCATGTAGTATACCTCCTTTAGGAAGTTAAACAACTGAATTGGAGAATCCCTTTTACTGGTCCAAGAAGTGTTTAAATTTGCAATGAAATTTAAACAATGTTTTAATCCTTAGTTGTGCCAACGTTGTATTTTATTCGATTTCGTTTATGTTACATTCTTAAAATGCTACAATCCAATTGAGCAATACTTAATTGTAACTTGATTTCATGATATCATATCTAACAAATTGCATACATTTCTACAAATTTTTTTAAATGCATTCTTTTTTTCTTTTCTTTCCTTCTTTTTTTTTTTTTTTTTTTTTTGAATTTATTAAATTAAGTAATTAACTGTTTACTAGACAATCATGAGTATTAATGTTCTGAACGAATATATAAATAAAACCTGTTATGATAAATATTTTTTAATTACAAAATAGGTAGAAATCTCCTGAAATCCTGTCTTATGATTTCATTGCATGTAAACACGGATATTTTTTACTATATAATTGCTTTGCTCGGCAAAATACCTGCAAAATTTTACTTTAAATGTGACAAAAACATTAACGTGCAATATATTAATATCGCATAATGTCCATATATAGGATATAAGTATATTTGATTTTAAGTTTCTACACAATCTCCACTGAATTCAATATAATGTTTGGGCCAAGTGTACAGGTATATAAACTCCTTCTGAAAAGCTATTGAGAACACTATTGAGTTTTGATTCCAAAACCTTTTCATTATCCTCTGTTGATGGCAAAGGTTGACCAAATAATTGATTTTTGTGGCCGCTCAGGCTCATACAACTTTTTTTCGAAACATTGGCGCATTTTTAGTGAGGAGTAAAAGGGAAAGGCATATGAACCAACTATCTAAAATCTCTCGTCTACGCAATCCATAATTTCGAGAAATTATACGTTTCAGAAGAGCACGCGTAGAAAAGGCGCCTCAAAGACGAAACCGAAGGCAGTTCTGATAGTCTAAGCTGCTGAAATGGAAATCGACTGAAGCAGTATATGGGAAAGATCACAGACACATAGACGTACAACACAGACCGCACATCTGAAGAAAAACTGTGGTGGCTTCACAATTAACTACTCTCGTTATTCTATGGAATGTGCAGAAAACTTTGTATGCTTCAAATGTGGGAGAAGTTTCAGGACGATTGGCTGATAACGATTTGTTCCCAAGCCAACCTTTACGAAGGCTGTCTTTGACATCAACCCACTGACGTGACAGATTGCGCTTTCGATGGACGAGAATGAGACGTCAATTTGGTTATGTTAAGAATTGGTTTTGGTTTGTTCTAATCGTAGTCGAAAGATAAAAGTCTAAAGGTATCGAGAAGCCTACTCCAATTGGACTACTGATGAATGTCATACGTCTCGTCAATGAGGCATAGGGGTTTAGGGTGCCATCAGATAAGATAACAAGCCATCCTTGATACGAATTAGAGAAATATTGATGATATGGTAATGCGTTGATAAGGTGCTTCAGTGGGTTGTGCTACCTTACATTCAGTGACAATAAAGTTATATATTTCAGCAGGGCAAAGCAAGACACCGGGCTTAATAATAAATAAGCTTTGCATCATGTCCAGTTTCTTTCTTGGGCTGCAATCACTTACCAATAGGGCATATCTGGCACGTGATTGGCTGTTGCTTGTCTTCTCTGCCCCAGGCTCGATCGGAGGATGAACAGGGGAAAACGGTCGACAGCATAATAAGAACATCAATCTTTCAAGATACTGTCCGCAAGCTAACTGAATCTGTGCCTCGTAGGGTTGCGGTTTGAATCGCCCCGAGACTTGGGGCTACTTCCTACTTATCCTCCTGCATATTTCATCGTTGCATGAAATCAACTTCTTGTAAATAATACCACTCATTTGCATATCCATTCTCGATCTGTGTACTTATTTTTATTATATTCTACTCACTCTTTTATGGTAAGGCATTTTCTATATCGATTAGTGTACATATTAGAATATCACAGGAATAGTAATGTTTACGCTTTTATAGGTTGCTCTTTTTAATTTTTCTGATGCCGATATGATTTGATGTAAATTGAATAAAACAATATAACAGTTGTTAATTAATTTGTTTTTAGTATATGTGTCAGTAAATGTTTTCTATATAAAATGCAGTTATACTCGTATATAGACATATAGCATTCAGAAATCATGAAATTTAAATTCCTCTGTGTCATTCTCAAACTGCATACGTTTCAAAAGATGATGGGATCAAGTTCTGAATCTCTAAGAAATGATTTCTAGTATTTGATGTTTGGATCTAATCTCGGAATCAAAATGTTTTTATCACGTTACTATTAGTCTCCGTATTATTTTCGAAGAAATAATCTTCCAATTGTGTTCTCAATTTGATGAAATGTATAGAGCGTTACATTTGCTGCGTTTTGCTGTTCTTGTAGATCGATGGGTCTTGTATTCCACTATTTGTAGCATGAAAAGATCACCGTCGAATGATGAAATGAGGACATAGTTTTATGTAATTGTAAAAGCGTGTATCATATGGGATAACATTTGGAACACTTCCTTCTGATATCCTTTCAGAAGGGAATTTCTGAAAGGATATCAAAAGGAAGTTTTCATTATTGTCACTGATTTATTGACAGTTATTGTTATGTCAGCAACATATGCTATTGACAGTTATTATTGACACGTTTAAGCATTTCGTATGCTTAAACGCGTTAATATACGTGTTACAACTGTCATCGAGTCGCTTCATTCCTAAAAAACATTAATTACAAGAAAACTACCAGTGAGTTCCAACCTGTGCTCGAGCTGTACACTTTGTTTGCTGCATATTAGATAATCGATTTGCTGACCTACCTACTCAAAGATTTTTTTATTACTTTTATTTGAACATTTAAAGATTTTGAAAAAAAATAGGTATTATAAGCTTCATCATCTTTGGCGCAACAGCCCAGTGTGGGTCAAGGCCGTCTGCCTACTGGTAGATTTCGAGACGAGAGATGTTTTTCTTTTTAGGGGTTAGGGTTGTCCGCTCTACGCCCAACGCTCAACAGTCATATGAGACTGGGATCTACGGCTTAAAGTGGATTCCGAACCACTACAAACATCCATGGCACCGCGGGACTAGAACCTGAAACCTGTGGTACCGAGCGCCAGAGCGCTAGCTACTCGGCCATTCAGGCCTCTTTATATTACAAGCTTAGGAAATTTTAATAAAAACTCTTTACATTAAAAACAACAAACGACATTTGGGGTTCCATTTTAACCAGATTGAAAAAGCGTTTTATTTCGAGTGTAAATCAAAGTTAAAGAAACTAATAAATAATTAAAATTTACCAAATGTGTTTTGCAAGTATTTTAGGAAAGAAATTAAATAATTCAGCAATATTGTATTTCATACTATATTCTAAACATAAAGCTCATTTGTTAAGTGAAACATCGTTTTGTTGACTATCAAACATGATATAAGTAACCAAATAATTCTTTTATATTTTTGAAATTATTTAAGTGCGCTCGCTAATTCAAAATAGCATAGTTAGTAATATTTTGTTCGCAACCTTTCAATGCCTTACAAATGTCTAGAAACTTCAGAACGTCTTCACGGAAGACAATATTCTCCTTTTCGTTAAGCGGTTGGAGTGTAAAAATTTTAATGTGATGCACACGTAACGTTGAATCTGGAACAATTTTGCATAATCACTTAATTGCACACTGCAAAATGTAACAAATAATAAAAATAATAAAGCAATTATATTATTTTAAGATGCTACGAAATGAAGACAAGTTATTTCTAAAATTATTCTGGTTTCCAAACAGTAATATTAAGTGACTCAATTTTCTTATAGATCACGCAATAAATTAAAAATATATCATTGCAAATATGATATGCAATATTATCAGAATTTAATATACATAATATTCCATCAGATGAAGTTATTGTCGATTATTTTCTTTCTACACGTGGCTGAAAACATCCTTAAATGTATATTTATTTCTGTAAAAACAAAATGCATATTGATACCATCTTTTGCATACGACTTTTTCAGTAAGAAGAAAAATAGTTAATGAGGAAATATTATTAATTTTCTTTATTTACACATTTTATAAAATAATTCTGAAGTAGTATTAAATTTGAAAGTATGAAACTTCTTCTTCGAATTAAAAGTATGTTGTTTTTATTATTTGATGTAAATTACATGACTGTGAATTATTTATTTGCGAATAAAGGGTGGAAATTTTATACGAAGTCATCGGCCCTTAGATAGGGAAACATGTAGCAGATAGAGAATTAATAAGGAAGTACAAATTGATTATATGAAGACGACATTTTGGACAAATAACCCTAGGCTTAACGTTTGGTGTGTTCGCACTATTCGAACATAACGGAAAGACTTTCCAACCTAAATATTTATCTTAAATATCCTTAATATAGACATATGAATTTTTGATTCGTCTTTGTTCCGAACGGGAATCCCATAGTTCAGAAACACAAAATAATGGTTAATTTTTAGCTATGATCATTGATTAAAACTTAGAATAAAGAAGTGCAATTAGCAATATGTTTTATTCATTAATGTAGCATTGCATTGTTGTAAAAAAATTTTATTTTTTTCTCGTTTTAAGGAAATACAAAATATTAATGAAATTATTTATCTTTTGTATGCAGTCGTTAATAACAAGATTATAACGTAAATTTCTTATTAAAGCAAAAATTGTTTAGAAAATTTAGTTTCTTACTCAGTTTATTTTTTCCGTTAGTAAATTAGATTATATTGATTATATAAAATTCATTTTTTCAATTTTTGTAAAATATTTCCTAAATTTAAAATCTATAAAAATATAAAAAATTCAGTAGGATTTTCAATTATTGCATTTACTTTGTTATAAAAATTAATCAAATATTCTTGCACTTATAATAACCAATTAAATTATGTTATAAATTTCAATAATTATGTAAAGTTAAGAAAGTAATAATTAACAAAAAGAAGCAAAAAAAAAAAAATAATAATAAAAATTATAATAAATCCAGATTCTGCATAAAGAGTTCTTTATAGAAAAATTTAGAAAAATATTGTTTTTTGTAAATAGAATTTTGAAGCCAATATTGGAAAAAAACACATTGAATGATAAAAGAAATTACCCATTTTTGTGTTTATCAAAAACGTTTTAAGAAATGTGCACATTATAATTAAATTTATTTCCAATATTAATTTTCTAAATAAATATACCACACTTTATGAAAAAAAAAAAAGTTTCAAAAGGAACATAGCAAAATATTATACGTTTATTATCTATGCAACGCATAAAATAATGCGTTATACTTACAATTTAAAGTATTTTATGGCATTAAAGTGAAATATGTAATTTTGCATGTTAGTCGACAAAATCTGAATCGGATATTAATAGTTTACATTTTTAAATTTTTTTTATTTTTCTTATTTAAAACAAATTGGTGGAACTAATATTAGAAATAAATAAATATAAATTTTTAGTATTTGAAAAATTGAAATACTTTAAAATAATTTTTTTTCCTTTTAAATGAAACATTTTCTTAGAACTTCTTATGGAATTATAAAAAAAATCCAATATTATTGATCATTATTTTGTATTCTTATAGCAGAAAATTATTTAAAAATATTTTTTTATTTTAATATTTTCTTAATTTTGTTTACATTATTTGCTTTAATTATTAAGATAAATAAAATATTTTTAATATTTTAGAAACTAGAATTCATATAAAGGAAAAAAAATGACAATATTTTTCTTTTAAATTAAATATTTTCAATAAGATGTAAAATAATCTCGTCATATGATTCTGTATTTTGTATTCTTATTTTGAAAATTTTTTAAAGAAGCATTTCTTACATTTAAATTTATTTTTTAAGTAATATTTTCTTTATATTAAAAAATAAAATAAATGAAATTGTTATGCAACGAATGTTTATCTCATCACAAAAAGAAACCAAAGCGAACAAAGGCACGCATAGTAGTATGATAGTTTTTTTATATACTGCCATTTTACAGTGGAGTTCAAAAATTATTTAAGATTCCTGTAATGATATTCGATATAATTATTTTTATCATAATTCGTATTTTACTATCATATATATGCATGCTATTGAATACATAACATGTAGGATGCTACATAAATACAATAAAAGAACATTATTTTAAAAAATGTACGGAAATACAATCTAGTGTATAAGTAACAAAAATGTATACATTTATTGCAGAATAATTAAGGAAAGAAGTTTTGAATAATAAATATTTGTATTGTTTTCAGAATTAGTATTTTGTAGCTTCGCACATATACAATAAATAACATAAATTTTTTCATATTACAATAAATAACATAAATTTTTAAAAAATTCTAAAAAGCAAAAAAAAAAAAAAAAAAAACCAGACTTATGTATAATTTAAGATAAATTCAAATATTTGTGAAAAATAATTGACAGATGAATTCATGAAAAAAATATTATCAGTAATTCAACTCTCCAAATAATATGTTCCTCCAAAATGGTAGCCACATATTTTTTTTAGGTTACAGAATTGAGGTGCAATTAAATATATTTGTTAATATATTCACATTCGATATTATTTGTTAAAATAAAGAGGAAACATATCAATCTCAAAAGACCTCCTATCATTGTAAACAGAGTGTACATGAATTCCACAGGCAATCTTCAGGTGATAATGCGCATCAAGACGGACGAAAAATACAATGGAACATAAGGTCACAAATAACGTTGAATGGGTGAAGATTTCTTGAATATGTCATTATGAGTCATCAGATGGCTAACAGTGAATTGCATACGTGGGACTTTATCTGCAACAGCATTTTTAACATAAACAATTCTCATATTTACTCAAAGAAGTGTCTTCTCAATATGGTCTCGCTAAAGAATCATCATAAGTCCATTGTCAATGTCTCGAGTGGAATACACCATGAAAATCTGTTGGGAAAAGCTCCGTTGCCCGAAAGTCTGTTAGATACAGTTGCTTGACCGCCATACTGGCCTGACCTTAATCCTTAGAAATCTTCTTCTGGGGTTACCTGAAATTTCTCGTTTATGAGAAACTGGTAGATTTGTTGGTAGAAATAGATAGAAACTGGTAGATATATCCGTTGCAGTTTAAACAATTTCGTTTGCTCTGTAAATCACTATGCATTTTAACGTACCTAGGTTGTAAACGTTGTTTCTTCCACATCACATTTTAGAGACTTTTTTTTTGATTTTCGCTTTTTTAACTTCATTTGCAATTCCATGTTCCATTGCATTTTTTGTTTGATTTCATTTTTAATCAATATTTGATTTATAATTAATATACCTTAATGTATAATCAATATATCTTGATATAGTTAATGTATGTTAATACCTTGACCTAATTAATGTATCCTGATGTATAATAAATATATCTTGATTTAATTAATGTAGAATCAATGTTATCTTGATGTATAATCAATGAATCTTGATATATTGATGTACATTAAATATATCTTCATATCTTGATGTATATTAAATATATCTTGAAATAATTTGTGTATCCTGATGTATAATCAATGATAATTTGATGTATAAGCAATATACTTTCATGTATATTCAATGTATCCAGATATATTAGTGTATAATCAGTGTAAATTGATATTTTGATGTATAATCAATATATCTTGATATAATTAATGTATCCTGTTGCATAATTAATATATCCTGATATCTTGATGTATAATAAATATATCTTCAAATTTATCAGCGTAATTCAATAACATCTTCTATGTAGAATTATCGACATCAAAAAAATGTGAGACTGTAAAGATAAACTTGGAAAAAAAAAAACATCGCTAGATATATTATGCATACAGATTTTTTCGATGCGTTTTCGCTATGAATACATTAGGTTACCTTTTTTGTTGTATCATATAGATATGAAGCAGTTTTTTTCACATTAAAATGCATTACTTTTAACTATAGTAATTTTCATTCAGTATATAGCTTTCATTTTAATAAAAAAAACATTTAATTTTGTTTTCTAATTCTATATGACTTATTCTTTATGCTCCATCTACTTTGTCCATTTTAACTCATCTTATCTCTCGCAGAAATTATTTTCAACAATACAATTGAAATACGTACTATTCGGCGGAACACATTATGAATTTGAATTCAATTTAAAAGCTCATTCGTCTAACTCAGATGAACTTGCCCAACATGCTCTAACTTTAAAAAATATTCACTAGAAATACATTGCAGAAGACAGCATTCAATTTTTATCTCCATTAAGTTTTTGAAATAACACAACAAAAAGTCAAAATTTTTCAATTTCACTGCACAAAATTGACGTATCCATCTAATCCGAGACGAGAGCAGTTTAAATCATCTTGAGTTCCTGCACAGTATCGCGATGCATAGAGATATAAGAAAAAAAACACAAATTATTATATTAAGAAAAACAGAAATGCATTTAAATTCAATTCTGAGGAAAGGTAATGAATAAATTGCCCCTTCTTAAATTGATATTTATGCTCCGTGTACATAGAGGAAATAAAATAAAAAATCCCGAGAAATATTTTCAGTACATTAAATCCTAAATGATTAAGTGGCAATGTCAAAGGCATCGGAAGGAAAGAAATCTCGATGAAAATGCAAAGAAATTTTCACCTTTTACTGATTGGATCTTTACACGGAAAGCGGCGCCCACTCGAAAGTTTCGATTTAATCTCGTTTCTTTTTCATCAGGGCCTCCGATGATACAGGTTAATGAACCATTAGAGCACGTAATCACCGCTGAAAGAACGTAATTGCCAGAAAATTGTATATCTGATTTTATTTTGTTTTCTTAGATAAATCTTCATTGGAGGGGATCCGGGGAATTTGCTTCCAGTAAAACGGAAACGATTCTGGTTTGGGTAGTAAGGGAAAATGCAGTCAGGAAGTTCTGGATTTGAAAAAGTTCTTGAAATTGGTTGTAGATTTTTTTTCCTCAAATACAGATAACACAATATTAATTGAAATAAAAGTTAATTGAGTTTCGTTATAGTTTATTCCTCACTATTTTTTAAGGAGAAAGACAAAATAGATGAGTTAGGCATTATCATAATCAGTTGATTACCACCCACTGTGAAGATATACGACTTACTGTGAAGGCTACCACTTAATGTAAAGATATTGATGGCGTCACGCCATCAATACATTCACAGTAATACATTATACTTTCTACGTTCTCAATGCCTATTATTTTTCATTTTTCTTCCTAAAGATGAATTTTCACCGCATACTGAAACCGCTTGCTGTAGAAAGCCTGAGACCAAATCTTTTTCTGCAACTGATATATTAATTGCCATCTAAGGTGCTGTGTGTTGTTGTTGTTTCTCATCCCACTTGGTCAACAGCAATATCTAGACCTAGCCCATGAACCCGTGTGTCTTAAACCGAAGAGTCATGATAAAGGTTAAAATAATGCGGCTTCTTTTTGTCTTTGGCCTTGTAAGACAAAGACAAGGGGCCCACAAAATGAGAAGTATGCCTTTACCCCACCCAACGAATTGTTATACCCCTGTCACTGGGTACCCCTTTTAGTCGCCTTTTATGACATGCATAGTTTACATTGGAACTATTCTGATCCGGATCCTAAATGTCATATATAAACCATTATTGCCTATCTAAATGTTTCTTCCACTTTAAGAATAAATTGGCAGTAACTTAACTGGTACCAACAAGTTTGCTTTTAAATGATTTAACAACGATTATATTATATTATATTATGTATAAATTCACAAAAATTAACACTAAATATTACGAAAAAATTTTAATTAATGGAGATAAATCAAATTGGGAAAAGTTTTGTAAGTCATATTTCAATAGCTGATAATTTACATAACTATGTTAAAACTATTTTCACCATCTAGTACTTTCTAAAACACTACTACAAATAAAAATATAATCTAGTACACATACAAATATGCCCATATAACTGTAATAAATATACAAATAAACACCTGACACTCATATGCAGCCGAAATTGGTGGATTATCCTGGAATTAGAATTTTTGGACCGCGTTCGCTTTCTTTACTAGGAGATTCTGGTAACTCGACTAGTGTAAACTAACCGAAAACTTTCATATATTCATGAGATTTACACGATAAATCTGTAGATAGGAATTTTATATTTTGGACTGGAAAACAGATAGTTGGTGTTATTATTTCAAAAATAAGGTGTTAAAATATGGGTGCAGTGCAGCGACCTTTCACGATACAGCCTGGCAAACGTTGAATATTATGTTACATACTTTCAATTCTAGTTAGAAAGGAATCTGAAAAAATAACAAAAACATATGCAGATAAATTCCATAGTTAGAAGGAGTTATATAAAGTGAAGTAAATATCAAACATATAATATTTCTTACATTCATGAATTATTTCTCCCTATAGGCACCTTATCTTCTCTTTAATCTTACATAAACAGACATCATAAATATGTTATTTGTAGAACAACATTATGAAATAAGAGCCGTAGTTTTGTGGACCAAGCATTGGAATTTCTGACCACAGAGGGCTATAAAGTATGTATAAACGTAGACCTTGAGTCTTTTAATATTACATTAGATATTTTGTATCTATTACATTTATTAACAACAATTCTAATGGAAATTTTAATGTGTTAGATATAGTTTGTATTATATGTTACAATATTGGAATTGATTTCTATAAATTTAGTGTGTGATTTCAGAATTCATTTCAATATGAAAAAGGAATTGAAAAAATTAATATTTTAAATCATATAATTAAAAAATCATATGTATTAGAAACAAATATATCAAGAGATATAAAAGATTTTGCAACATTAAAATACTTTTTACTGATATTTATTGCCTATAGATTTTGCCAAACTTAATTTTTGTAATTCGATGTTCATATGCTTTTAAGTAACATTTGAATGTCTAAATAAGTTTTACAATTATTTTTATACGAACTTAAAATACTATTAAATAACTATTAATTATTGCATTACATATTAATTTAGAAATATTTAAAAAGATTTGCATTCATGTAAGCATCTGAAACAAGAGTAATGATCTTACAAATAAAGAGATATTTAAAGGTCTTATAATAAAAATATTTTTTGAAAAGAAATATTTCGGATAGGACAAAGAAAAAGGTAAACTTCTCAAATACTGCATATGATAATACTGACATAACAATAATCAACATTGGAATGACCATCTAGTAAAGAAAAAAATGTGATAAAAATGAGAAGAATTTTTGAATCTAACAAAAACAATAAGAGCCCAATTCGTGATTTAATGATAATATGCACAACTAGCGGAAAGAAAAATCTTCTGGGGCATGCATTACAGTCATTGCTTTCAGAAACAAGCAGACTCTGTGTGGGTGGACTCTCACACATGGTCTACTCTGTGTATACCATGTATGACCACGTGTGTAGTTAAGTAACTTAATAACGCTGCTGATATTCGAGCAGTTTTTAGGGTGTTTTCAGGTGTTCCTTCTCATACGACACGCAATGAGGAGGTGTTACCCTTAAAAGTCCTCCCCTCTTTGTCCGTTGGCACGTTGTTCATTGCATACTTAAGGAGGACATAAGGTCCACAAATGCTAAACAAAATGTACCGAAAATAGAACTATATTTAAATGAATTAGCTGAAGTACTTTTGAAATTTATAATTTTTATCATTTTAATAACAAAAACAACTCTGAATAGATGATTTCTAATGGAATGCTTGAAGAAAAAAAAAACCAAATATGTATAAAATATATATGAGTTGATTCGAAATCTCTTTTTTCAAATGTTAATGGTAGTTTATAATAACTAAAACTTACTCATGGAGCTTCCAAATAAAGATAGTTAAATTTGACAACTGACAAAATATGAAACAGAATTCTTGCGTCTATGCCTAAAATTGGCACTGTGAATTTAATAAAATGTTACTTTAATTGTAATTTATTTGTAATCTTTAAGCGCCATCTCTCCGTTAGGTTTCAGAAGGAGGTTGGAAGACGTTTTGGAGGAATAATAAATGTAACTTTTTTTTATTGATAATGAACTCCTTCTTTCAAAATTTATCTCACTGTAACTTGCCCTCAAGATCATCTTCAGTTAAATTTTCCAAGATATTAATATATTTGTTTTCCTTAAAGCTACAAAAATCCAATAAAAGCTTTTTCATCATCAATATATCATGGGAAACTAGAGTAATTATTAACAGCTACCTTAGTTATAATTAAATGTATTCTGGTAATGCTTGTGAAAATGAGAAACCAAATATAATTTCGGGAATTTACCCTTTCAATGAAAATGAATCAATCCATACCTGGAATTTGTGAAGTTAAATTTATTTAAAATGTGATAGCCACTTCATTTGAACGAATGCCTTTATAACCCCGTTATACATATTTTACGTTGCATGATGGGGTCGCCGCTTTAATGAAATGATGCCTCCTGAGTTTATGATTCAGATTTGACCTACAATGAGGAACCACCCTTTCAATGGAATGAATAACATTACAATTCACTGATATTTATTGAAAGTTTGAAGTAGTAAAAGCCATAGAACAAATAATTGCATCACCCTACCATGCATATTTAACCCTGCTTGATGGGATCGCCGCTTTAATAGAGCGATGCCTTCTTTAATCTATTATTCAAATTTGACCTACAATATGAAACACCCATTTCAAAGGAAGTAATAGCATCATAATTTCCTATTATTTATGGAAACTTCAATGATTAACCATCACTTCAATGGAACTAAGCCTCAACATATCCGTGATTGATATTGAATACTTCAAGATGTAACTGCCAATTCAACGAAACGAGAGATTTCGCAACATCCTGTCCTTTATTGAAAATTTCAAGAAGTGACAATTCCTTCTTTGGAACGAATGCCTGGATGAACCCTTGATTCTTATTGAACATTTAAAGATACGACCTCAATTTCAATGGAAGAAGGCCTGCGAAAAACAGTGTTACTTACTGGAAACTTTAAGAAGTATTAATCGAGGCATTTAACGTGTTCTTAACATCGTAATGCACACAATGATGTTTTTTCAATAGAAGAAACACCTCCACGAATTCATGATCTTATTGGTCATTTTATGATGTGCTCCATCCTTTAACGGAACAAATACCTTTTCTGAACTCCTGATGCTTATTGAACATTTCAAGAAAAGGCGTTAGGAATGTATGTCTATTCAGGTGTGAACCCGTGATTCTTGTTGTGCAACTGAAGATATGAGCTCAATTTCAATGGAATAAGGTCTGCTCAAACCAGTGTTATTTATTGGAAACTTTAAGATGTAGTCATCATTTTATTAAAAAGAATGTGTTCTTAACATCGTAATGTACCATGCACGCTGTAATGCTTCTTCAATAGAAGAAATGCCTCCGCGAATCCATGATGCTTAGTATTGATCATTTTAAGATGTGATCAGGCCTTTAATGGAACGAAGACTATTCTGAACCCATGATACTTATTGTACATCTGAAGATATGACAGCTTCAATCGAAGAAACTTCTTCCCGAGTCCATGAGGATATTGAACATTTCAAAAGGAAGCAATAGGAACGTATACTTCATCAGGAGTGGATTCTAATTTCATTTCTTTGTCGTATTTCAGAAACCTATTCTCTGAAATTCTATTGAAGAACTTTTTGTTTGACAGATGCAGCAAAATTTGTGTTTTCATTTATTAATTTGCCATGTTACAAAATGAACCATTCCAAGTCAAATAATGTGAGTTTGTCTTCAACCCAGAAACCAAACATTGTCTTTAGTCAAATGAAAAAAAAATATTAAGACATTGTTACTCTACTTTTCGTATAATTAACGTTTATGAATACGTAAGTAGTTTTAAAAAATTTTCAGAATCCAGTATTTTCATAATTTATTTTTTTGGCACCATTCAGTAATATTTACTTTATCCCTCATCTTTTGGGTATAGCATCTCCTGCATCAAAGTCTGATACAGAAACTTGATTCAGAAAATTCGTTTTTAATATCTCATTTCGGGCTGCTCGCTATCCTATTCAAAAATCGTCTTTCCTCTCCCAAAACAGCCGATAGTTTAATTACGAACCTATCAACACTCTTTCCTTAAGAAGAATCGAATAAGGTTTAAAAAGTAAAAAGTAAAAAAAAAAAGAGAACACAAATTTAAATTTTTGAAGAAGACCCAGAGCAGAAAAAAAAAAACTATCTTCTTTCAAATGGAAGAAAAGAGATTACATGGTTCGCTGCAAAGTATTCATTCCGATTTCTTTGTACTTTTCATAATCCAAAGACACGAATTCAAAAAAAAAAAGTAGAATAAGAAAAAGAAAAAGTAGAAGAAAACAAGCAAAAGAAGAAGGAAAAATATAAAAACGAGGCAAAACTTGGAAATGAAGAATCGTAAAAACGAAATCGAAAAATTCATTCCGCATTGCAGAACAAAATAGCAACTAAAGGTAAGAAGGAAGGAATGAAAAGACAAAAGTTTCTACAAATGAAGTTGATATCAATTTTCGCCTGTGTTTCTGCGGTTTTTAAGCAGTGCGTGTAATTATTAAAAGCAATGATTTTGAGGGGGATCTCTTTTTTATTTTTTCGATTTTTTTTCTCAGCATCAATGAATGGGTAATTAAGTTTTGATGTTTCCGTTGTTCTGAATAGAAAAATGGAATAATTCTCCCTTTTCTGAAAAGATAAACTATTCGAGAAAAGTAATAGTTTTTTTTTTATCAGTTTCCAGGGAATTATAAATGTATCGATATCTGCAATTTTTGAATTCCATTGGATTAGAAATAAACGATAGAATTAATTAAAATTCACGTTTCTCGAATACTGCAGACATGTTCAGTAATTCAAAATATTTCGCTTGACCAAACGCGGAGATTTGTACGTGAGATTTGAGAAGTTTTTCTTTTCTTCGGTATAGTTAAAAACTGGAATACATCGGATTAAATATTTAAGAATATCTGATAATTTTAAATAAATATTCTTAAGATTTGGATGGTATTTTACAAATTTATGCATATAAACCCTTTTACAAAAATTAGTTATAGGAAATGGGATTTGCAAAAAAATTTTCTGTGAAATTAAATCTTTTGAATATACATTATATCGATAATTCTTTAACAGTTTTATGATTAAAATCTTTTTTCTTGTAATGCAGAAATTCTTTGTGTTATTCAAAATAGTTTCAGGTGTAGGGATAAATTTTGATCGATTTAATAGAAGCATCACAAGATTTCCACAAAGGATTACGCAGTTCACACAAGCATAAATTTCAATCAAATAAATTCATTAATATATTGTAGTAGGATCGCCATGCTTTAGGCCAGAGTTAAGCAGACCGGATCTTAGTTACTGCTGAGACATTGAATCAAATGCATACAAAGCCAATTATATGCATCATAGGAAAGAGAAAATGCAGAAAAACACATTATAAAAAATAATTAATAATATGATTCATATAATTGGTTTTGTATGCGTTTGATTCAATGTCTCAGCATATATATATATATAGCAAAAACTACATAAAATTATATAACAAAAACTGCATAAAATTATATAAAATGATATAAAATTATGTATCAAAAACTACATAAAATTATATAAAATGATATAAAATTATGTATCAAACACTACATAAAATTGCATAACAAAAACTACATAAATTTTATCTAACTAAAACTACATACAATTATATATCGAAAACTACATGCAATTTTAAATACACAAAAAAATCAAAGAGAGAAGAGATGAAAGACTTAAGAAACAATATTTGTATAACAAAAAAATGAAATTATCATTCGTTGTACATAATTTTTCATCTCTCTTCTGTGATCGTAATGAATTTTTTGATAAGCTTTGCTATTCCCATTTCGCTCTTGCTCAGAGCAGATACGAGCACATGAAAAAATTTGCAAATTTATTGTATGTTTATTTTACAAATATCGTCTTTATTAATGAATTTGTAAAAAGTGTGAAAAATAATAAATGTTTTAGTTCCTTATATTCTATTGTGTTAAGAACTTAATTTCAACATTTGATCTTCGAAATTCTGCTCATAATTGCTAATTATTTAAATATATATACCAACAACAAAACAAAAAAAATGAATTTATTTAAGAATCGAAATGCATTTAAAGTGTAGCTTCAAAACTGAAAATCTTTAAACATACACAAACATTAAAGGATGGACAGCTGAAACTGCAAAGTTAGATAAAAATTATATACATTTGTGCAATAAAAAAGTGGGAACGATTTGTCCCGGAAATCATAAAAAAATGAGAAATTTACCGTAATATACCAAAGAGGTCTTCATTAAGGAATATGGATCTTTAAGACACTTTAAATCATATTATTTCAGCCCACTTACTAACTATAAAATAAATTAATGAATTTTAATATAAATTAAACGTTTATATCAACAAAAGGCATTCAGAATTATATGCTAGCGTAGAATATATAATATTCTCTATTGCATCAGTGTTTCGAAAATATTTCTAGAACAGACTTTGACAGCTCACAACTAATATATATAATGTGTGTGTGTTAATTTTGGGCTGTGAAAGTGTGTTCTCAGTAAGCTTTGGAACACCATGCAAACTGCTTTAGATGTAGAGGATAGAACTAGAATTTCTCCTTCAATAAAATTCATAATTAATTATTAGAAATATTTTAGAAATACTAATACAATAAAGAAAAAATATATACTCTACGGTAGCATATAATTCTGAATACTTTTGTTGATAGAAAGGCTTCATTTTTATTAAACACTGCATTTCTTAATTTTGGAATAAACAGATGCAACATTAAAAACATAAAAATTTCTTCAAATTCCTAATTAATTTAATACGCCGACACACATATATCTTAGATAACTTTTTTGAAAAATAAAAAAATGGTTATATTGGAAATTGAACTTTCGTTGTAGATTTTAATGAGTGACGAGCCATAAAAATAAATTCATATAAGAAAGGGGTTTTTTTTTTAAATTTTTTTTTCTTCCCTCTTCCACATTGTTTTATGAGTTCGAAGGGTAAAGGAGAACTTTAAGAGGAATCCCATAAATTGAAAATCTATTTTATTCAATAAAATTTAATAAAACTATTATGTATTAATTCGAAATTGAAAAGAAAATTAAATAACAAAAACTAATTATTAGAAAATAATTATTTAAGAATATCATTAATTTAAGAATATCACTTTTATCTTTAATTTACGCTAAACAGATAAAAAAATTACTTACACTTCATAATTTTTCTAGATTGTTTAAGCACAACAATTCTTCAAATTCTTCATCAACAATACAGAACTTCGTTATATTTTATAAGAGGGTAATTTCTTCCCAAGTATTAAATGAATTAAAAATCTATTTATTCAATAAAGTTTAGTTAACGTTATTTAATAAAAATTAATATACATTTTTAATACATAAAAATAATTATGTAATAGAAAATATAGCGATGCACATGAACTACTTTAGCAAAATTAATTTCGTTTTAATATGACCCATTTTCAGATTATGATAATCAGAGAGAAAATAATTATCTATATTCTTTAATGTCTTCATATAATGTGTGGAAATTTATTACTTTTTTTGCAGGGTAATTTTTAGATAAACCTTAAGCAAATTAAAAATTGTTTATTATTTAATTGTTAATGAAGTATTATACGTATTATGAACTGAATTAAGATTTAATAAAGATTGTGTTTTTACTATCATATACAAAAAATCATAATAACAAGAATTAATTATCATAAATCAAATTAATATCAGCTCTAAATGCTTATGATATTTAAGAATAATTATAACGTATATTTATCTCTTCTTAAAACAATCTACTGAAATAAACAATGAAAATAAATTAATAAATAATTATTATAATAAATTAATAAATAATCATTTTTTAATTTAAATTTTTTTTTACATTTAAAAATTTGAAAAATTATTTTTAAAAATAAAAAATAAATGTTCTTGTATTTAATGTTATGAAATCCAATAGAACTGTGATTGAATGATGATAAAGTTTAAAAGAAATTTGAAAATTATGTTTAACATTAAGTCATTACGTACACTTAATTATTCTAAAGACATTCTTATTTTTGTTTTATCCAAATCTTCTTTTTTTTTTTTTTTTTTCAAAATTCTTTAGAATTTGGCAAAAAAAAAAAAAAAAAAAAATTAAAAACCTATTGAAGAATTCAGTCACGTAAAGTAATTTGAAGTATATGTTGTGTCTTCCACGAAATCGTAGTTTAACTAAAAACTAGAACAAAAGAAAGAAAGTTAATAACAAGAATATTTTATTCTTCTATTTTAAAATTCTAATAAAATACGAATTATTTGTTGAATTGTTTAATTTTTCTGAATATGATATTCCCGAGAATGAATTCTTATATAAAAAGACAATATTTTTTGGGGATAATATTGTAATTTATTTTAAAGTATATTAGCAATCATTGATTTCTAATAACTTGAACAGAATCTCTAATTTAACCTGAAATTTTATTTGGTTTTGAATCCTTTTTTGAATTCTATTTTCTTTTGAATGATTAAAATAATTTACAATTCTTATAAGAAATTCGGCAGAAAATGGCAACCTCGTATATCATTACCTGCGCTAGAATTTCTTAATTTTCTTATATAAAAAGACAATACTTTTTGGGGATAATATTGTAATTTATTTTAAACTATATTAGCAAGCAGTGATTTCTAATAACTTGAAGAGAATCTCTAACTGAAAACAAGTAAACTAACACAACTGAAATTTTATTTGGGTTTGAATCCTATTTTCTTTTGAATGATTAAAAAAAATGTACGATTCTTATAAAAAATTCTTGTTTATCCTTACCTGTGCTAGAATTTCTTAATTTGTCTTGAGATCTACAGGCAGTAAAATTAGTGAGAAAATATTTTTTTTTTTTATTTAAAAATCAAAATTTCAAAAAAATTTTAATAATAAAAAAGTGTTTTTTTTAATATTATGAAATCGAACAGAACAGTGATTAAATGGAGACAAAATATAAAAAAAATTTGAAAATTATGTTTACCATTAAGTTATTACGTACAATTAATTATTCTAACGACATTCTTATTTTTATTTTATCCAATTAGTATTCTTATTTTACTACAAAAATATTGTTTTATTTTATCCTACTGGTATTTTTATTTTTATTTTATTCTGATGATAATCTTAATATTTTTTTATTTATAAATTAGTTTGGACATAATTTTATAATTTAAAAAATATCAATATCATAATAATAAAATAAAGGGACAGACATTAACAGAATATCATCAGAATATATAAAGGAAATATTTTAAAGGACTTAAGTTTATAACTTTAATTGTAAATGTATGTCCTTTTTCAATTCTTACTATTAGTTCACACTCTCCCTATATATATCTAGTTCAAATTTTCAATCGTTCATAAAATACTTTTTATTCATCCATTCATGTTTAAATAAATTTTTTGAACTTGTAGTGGATGACACTTGATGTTAATACAGTTTTTCAAATATTAATTAATTTCATTAATATATATTAATTAATTTTAGTTTTTTTTTTAGATTTAAAGTGCATGTATCTAATAATAGATGTTGCCAGATGTAAGAGAAAAATTTCAACTAAAAAAGTAGGAATTGATTTAATTTTTTTTTTTTTTTTTTTTTGTTATATTGCTTGCTTTTATCAAAACTAGTGGAGAGGGAAAAAAAAAAGAAAGAAAGAAAAAAACATTAATTACCCTCCCACAATTTTTCGAGAACGTTTATACTACACAACAAATCCCTGAAGTCTCCATCATCAGAAGCAGAACAGAGCTTCATTACTTTTATGAGAGGGTAATTTTTAGGTGAGCACTAAATGAATTAAAGCGAGCTTTCGTCTTTTATGAGCTTTCATTAAGTAGATAGTGACAGCTTTTACAATTAATTAAAACGTTTTCTTTTCACTGCAAAACCGAAAGCTGATAGAGGCGGGAATTACACGTTGGGTCGTCCATCATTACTAGTGTTGCAATGGAATTGTTTGCGCTAATCGGCTATTGGTGTGTGGGCGGTGAAGGGGGGTGTTCTTTGAGTTAGGGTATGTTCGCTAGGGATGGGGAGGTGGGGGGCGAAAGAGAACTTTTGGAGACATTTTGTGGACTTAATGATTGTAATTCTTCAAAAGCATGAGTTTATTGATCATGTGTTTCTTGGAAAATTCTTTTTTAGTTTTCTCTTTACGGAAATGTGAAGATTATAGTTTAATTTTTTTTTTTACCAATTAAAAAGATTATCAATTGCTTATATAATCGTAAGTCAATTTTAAAATTTATTTCGCTCTTGTTTTTAAAATCAAAAAATATTCTATAAAATTCTAATCATTCTATATTAAAATTCAAATGATTCTAATTTAAAATGTACATGAATCTAATTTAGACGAATAATTCCAAAAATGAATATATATATATATAAACTTATAGATTATTTAAGCCTAACAATTCTACAAATTTCTCATCAACAATGCAAAGCTCCATTATCTTTATGAGAGGGTAATTTCTGCCAGAATATCAAATAAATTAAAATTCTATTTATTCATCAAAATTCAGTTAACGATATTTATTAAAAATTAATATGCATTTTTGATGCATAAAAATAATTATGTATTAGAAAATATAGCAATGCACATGAACTATTTTAGTAATATCAATTCCATTTTAATATGCTCATTTTGAGCTTATGCTAATCAGAGAAAAAAATAATTATCTACCTTCCTTAATGCCTTCATCTAATGTGCAGAGCTTTATTACTTTTACCTGAGAGTAATTTTTAGATAAACCTTAAACAAATTTAAAAATTTTTATTAATTAAATGTTAATGAAGCTTTATACGTATTATATACTGAAAAACATTTTAAATTTAATAAAGATTGTGTTTTTATTGTCATATGAATAAAATAATAATAACAAAAGATAATTATCTTAAAGCAAATTAATATCAGACACTAAATGAAAAAAAATTCATTAAGAAAACCAATACAATGAGATCTTTTTTTAAACTCATAAATCTATTATCACTTAAATTCAAATAAGATTTTAAAATCTCGACTAATTCTCTAACCATGATTAAGAACAAATAATTATCATAAAACAATATTATCATTACGATTATGATATGTGATTACCATTATGATATTATCATTATTATTATATTCTTAATGATGAATTATCATTAAGAACAAATAATTATCATAAATTAAATTAATATCAGACACTGAATAAAAAAATTCATTAAGAAAACCAATACAATGAGCTCTTTTTTTAAACTAGTAAATCTATTATCACTTAAATTCAAAAAAGATTTCAAAATCACGACTAATTCTCTAACGATGTTTGAGAACAAAGGTTATTATTTTTTTTTTATCAAAACTGGTGGTGAAAAAAATAAAGAAGGGAAAAAAATCATTAATTACCCTCCCACAATTTTTCCAGATACTCAACAAATCCCTAAAGTCTCCATCATCAGAGCAGCAGAGCTCCATTACTTTTATGCGAGGGTAATTTTTAGGTGAGCCCTAAACGAATTAAAGCGAGCTTTCCTCTTTTATGAGCTTTAAATTAAGTAGATAGTGACAGCTTTTACAATTAATTGAAACGTTTTCTTTTCACTGCAAAACCCGAAAACAGATAGAGGCGGGAATTACACGTTGGATCGTCCATCATTTCTAGTGCTGCAAATGGAATTGTTTGCGCTAATCTGCTATTGGTGTGTGGGCGGGAAGGGGGGTGTTCTTCGAGTTAGGGTATGTTCGCTAGGGATGGGGAGGGGGAGAGAAAGAGAACTTTTGGAGTAATTTTGCGGACTTAATGATTGTAATTCTTCAAAAGCATGAGTTATTTATTGATCGTTTTTTCGTGGAAAATTTCTTTTTTTGGTTTTCTCTTTATGGAAATGTGAAGATTATGTTTAATTTTTATTTTATAAATTAAAAAGGTTATCAATGAATTATATGATTATCAGTCAATTTAAAAATTTATTTCGGTTCTTTTCTTTTAATTCCTAAAAATATATAGTTCAAAAATATGTCCTTTTCTCATATCAGGTGTAAAAAAGAGGTTTAAACTTTTATTGGAGGGTAATTTTTAAATAATCTTTAAACAAATTAAAAATTTGTTATTAACTATATATTAATGTATACAATAAAACACTTTAAATTTAACAAAGATTGTGTTTTTACTGTCATATGCATAAAATCATAACAACAAGAATTAATTATCATAAAACAAATTAATATCAACACTCAATGGGAAAAAAATCATTAAGAAAACCAATAGAACGAGCTCTTTTTTAAATTAGTAAATCTATTATCACTTAAATTCAAATAAGATTTTAAAATAACGACTAATTCTCTAACGATGATTAAGAACAAAGCTTTTTTTTTTTATCAAAACCAGTGGGAAAATAAAGAAGGGAAAAAAAATCATTAATTACCCTCCCACTATTTTTCCAGATACAACAAATCCATGAAGTCTCCATCAATAAAGCTGCAGGGCTCGATTACTTTTGTGAGAGGGTAATTTTTAGGTGAGCACTAAACGAATTAAAGCGAGCTTTCCTCTTTTAAGAGCTTTAAATTAAGTAGATAGTGACAGCTTTTATAATTAATTAAAATGATTTCTTTTCACTGCAAAACCGAAAGCTGATAGAGGCGGGAATTACACACTGGATCGTCCATCATTTCTAGTGTTGCAGATGGAATTGTTTGCACTACTCTGCTATTGGTGTGTGGGCGAGGAGGGGGTGTTCTTCGAGTTGGGGTATGTTCGCTAGGGAAAGGGGGGGAAGCGAAAGAGAACTTTTGGAGTAATTTTGCGGACTTAATGACTGTAATTCTTCAAAAGCATGAGTTTATTGATCGTGTGTTTCTTGTGAAAATTTATTTTTTAATTTTTCTCTCTACGGAAATGTGAAGATTGTGTTGTATTTTTATTTCTACCAATTAAAATGATTAACAATTGATTATATGATTATAGTAAGTCAATTTAAAAATTAATTTCTTCCTTTTCTTCTAAATCCTAAAAATATATAGTTCAAAAATATCTCCTTTTTTAATATATGCTAAAAGAATTTTTTTAAGGATTTCTTTGTAAAATAATTTTTATCTGGAGTTATAATGGTTCTAACCTAAAATTCTAATTATTCCAAACTAAAATTCTAATCATTCTAATTTAGAAGAATTTCCAAAAATAATATATATATATGTATGTATGTATATGTATAGATTATTTAGGCGTAATAATTCTTCAAATTCTTCATCAATAATGCAGAGCTTCATTATCTTTTATGAGAGCGCAATTTCTGCCCGAATATCAAGTAAATTAAAAATCTATTTATCGATAAAATTCAGTTAAAGATGTTTAATAAAAATTAATATGCATTTTTAAACATAAAAATTATTATGTATTAGAAAATATAGCAATGAGCATGACCCATTTTTGTAATATCAATTTCATTTTAATATGAACATATTCAGCTTATGCTAATCAGAGAAAAAAATAATTATCCACCTTCCTTAATGCCTTCATCTAATATGCAGAGCTTTATTACTTTTACCTGAGAGTAATTTTTAGATAAACCTTAAACAAATTAAAAATTGTTTATTAATTAAATGTTAATGAAGTATTATACGTATTATAAATTGAATTTAGATTTAATAAAGATTGTGTTTTTAGTGTCCTATTTAGAAAATCATAATAAAAATAGATAATTACCATAAATTAATATCAGCACCAAATGATAAAAAAATTCATTAAGAAAACCAATAGAATGAGCTCTTTTTTTAAAACTAGTAAATCTATGATCACTTAAATTCAAATAAGATTTTTAAAACACGACTAAATCTCTAACCACGATTACGAACAAAGCTTTTTTTATCAAAACTGGTGAGGGAAAAAAAAAACCGGAAAAAATCATTAATTACCCTCCCACAATTTTTACCAGATCGTTCATACCACACAACAAATCCCTGAAGTCTCCATCATCAGAATCAGAGCAGAGCTCCATTACTTTTATGAGAGGGTAATTTTTAGGTGAGCACTAAACGAATTAAAGCGAGCATTCCTCTTTTATGAACTTTCATTAAGTAGATAGTGACAGCTTTTATAATTAATTAAAACGTTTTCTTCTCACTGCAAAACCGAAAGCTGATAGAGGCGGGAATTACACGTTGGGTCGTCCATCATTACTAGTGTTGCAATGGAATTGTTTGCGCTAATCGGCTATTGGTGTGAGGGCGGGGAAGGGGGGGGTGTTCTTCGAGTTAGGGTATGTTCGCTAGAGGGAAGGGGGTGGAAGCGAAAGAGAACTATTGGAGTAATTTTGCGGAATTAATGATTGTAATTCTTCAAAAGCATGAGTTATTTATTGATCGTGTTTTCTTGGAAAATTTCTTTTTTCGTTTTCTCTAGTCTTTCATTTAATTAAAATGATTATCAATTGATTATATGATTATGAGTCAATTTAAAAATTTCTTTCTTTCTATTCGTTTTAAATTCTAAAATATATAATTAAAAATATCTCCTTTTTTAATATATGCTAAAAGAAATTTTCTAGGATTTTTTTTGTAAAAGTATTTTATCTAGAGTTATAATGGTTATAACATAAAATTCTAGTCATTCTAAACTAAAATTCTAATGATTCTAATTTAAATTGTCACGATTCTAAATTAGACGAATAATTCCAAAAATTAATATATATATATATATATATATATGTATATATACGTCTAGATTATTTAAACGTAATAATTCTGCAAATACTTCTTCAACAATGCAGAGCTTCATTGTCTTTTATGAGGGGATAATTTCTTTCCCATTATCAAATAAATTAAAAAATCTATTTATTCAATAAAATTCAGTTAAAGATATTTAATAAAAATTAATATGCATTTTTGATGCATAAAAATAATTATATATTTGAAAACATAGCAATGCACTTGAACTATTTTAGTAATATCCACTTCATTTTATGGCCCATTTTCAGCTAATACTAAACAGAGAAAAAAAATAGTTATCTACCTTCCTTAATGCCTTCATCTAACGTGCATACCTTTATTACTTTTACTAGAGGGTAATTTTTAGATAAAACTTACGCAAAATAATAATTGTTTATTAATTTATTGTTAATGAAATATATGTATTATAAACTACAAAAAACTTTAAGCTAAATAAAGATTGGTTTTTACTGTTATATGGAGAAAATCATAATAACAAGAATTAATTATCATAAAGCTAATTATTATCAGACACTAAATGAAAAAAAAAATCATTATGAAAACCAATAGAAGGAGCTCTTTTTTTAAACTAGTAAATCTCTTATGAATTAAATTCAAATAAGATTTTAAAATCACGACTAATTCTCTAATGATGTTTAAGAACAAAACTTTTTTTATCAAAACTAGTGAGGAAAAAAAAAAAAGTAAAAAAATCATTAATTATCCTCCCACAATTTTTCCATACACAACAAATCCCTGAAGTCTTCATCATCAGAGCAGCAGAGCTCCATTACTTTTATGTGAGGGTAATTTTTAGGTGAGCACAAAACGAATCAAAGTGTACTTTACTCTTTTATGAGCTCTCATTAAGCAGATAGTGACAGCTTTTACAATTAATTAAAACGTTTTCTTTTCACCTGCAAAACCGAAAGCTGATAGAGGCGGGAATTACACGTTGGATCGTCCATCATTTCTGGTGTTGCAGATGGAATTGTTTGCGCTAATCTGCTATTGGTGTGTGGGCGGTGAAGGGGGGTGTTCTTCGAGTTAGGGTATGTTCGCTAGGGAAAGGGGCAGGGAAAGCGAAAGAGAACTTTTGGAGTAATTTTGCGAACTTAATGATTGTAATTCTTCAAAAGCATGAGTTTATTGATCGTCTTTTCATGGAAAATTTATTTTTATGTTTATTCTTTTACAGTTTTTTCTCTACGGAAATGTGAAGATTGTGTTTTATTTATATTTTACAAATTAAAACGATAATCAATTGATTTTATATACGCAAGTCAATTTAAAAATTTATTTCCCTCTTGTTTTTGAAATCAAAAAAATGTAATGTTCATTTTTTTTTAAATATATACTAACAGAATTTTGTTAACAATTTCTTTGTAAATTATTTTATCTAGAGTTACAATGGTTCTAAAATAAAATTCTAATGATTCTAAACTAAAATTCTAATGGTTCTAATTTAAAATGTAACGATTCTAATTTAGAGGAATAATTCAAAAAATGAATGTATATATATATAGATACGTATAGATTATTTAAGCGTAAAAATTCTTCAAATTCTTCATCAACAATGCAGAGCTTCATTACCATTCATGAGGGGGTAATTTCTTTCCCGTTATCAAATAAATTAAAAATCTATATATTCATTAAATTCAGTTAAAGATATTTAATAAAAATTATTATGCATTTTTGATTCATAAAAGTAATTATGTATTAGAAAATATGTCAATGCCCATGAGCAATTTTAGTAATATTAATTTCATTTAATTATAACCAATTAATTATAACCATTCCTTATGTTAATCTGAGAAAAAAAATAATTATTTATATTCTTTAATCCATCCAATATGAAGATCTTTTTACTTTTATTTGAGCATAATTTTTAGATAAACCTTAAGCAAATTAAAAATTGTTTATTAATTAATTATTAATAAAATATTACACGTATTATAAACTGAAAAACATTTTTATTTTAATGAAGATTGCATTTTTACTGTCATATGCATAAAAACATAATAACAAAGATATCATTATCATAAAGCAAATTAATATCGGCACTAAATGAGAAAAAGATTCATTAAATAAACCAATAGAAAGAGCTTCTTTTTCTCAAACTAGTATATCTATTATCACTTACATTCAAATAAGAATTTAAAATCACGACTAATTCTCTAACAATGATTAAGATCAGAGGGGTTTTTTTATCAAAACTAGTGGGGGAAAAAAAGAAGACTAAAAAAAATCATTAATTACCCTCCTACAATTTTTTAAGATCGCTTATACCACACAACAAATCCCTGAAGTCTCCATCATCAGAGCATCAGAGCTCCATTACTTTTATGAGAGGGTAATTTTTAGGTGAGCACTAAACAAATTAAAGCGAGCTTTCCTCTTTTATGAGCTTTCATTAAGCAGATAGTGACAGCTTTTCTAATTAATTAAAACGTTTTCTTTTCACTGCAAAACCGAAAGCTGATAGAGGCGGGAATTGCACGTTGGATCGTCCATCATTTCTGGTGCTGCAGATGGAATTGTTTGAGCTAATCTGCTATTGGTGTGTGGGCGGGAAAGAGTGTGTTTTTCGAGTTAGGGTATGTTGGCTAGGGATGGGGGTAGGGGGAAAGAAAGAGAACATTTGGAGTAATTTTGCGGACTTAATAATTGTATTTCTTCAAAAGCATGAGTTATTTATTGATCGTTTGTTTCTTGGAAAATTTCTTTTTTACTTTTCTGTCGAAGGAAATGTGAAGATTATGTTTTACTTTTATTTTCCAAATTAAAACGATTATCTTTTGAATATATGATTATGAGTCAATTTAAAAATTTATTTCGTTCTTTTCTTTTAAATCCTAACAAGATATGGTTCAAAAATATCTTCCTTTTTAATATATGCCAAAAAAAAATTTTTTAACGGTTTCTTTGTAAAATGAATTTTATCTAGAGTTATAATGATTTTAACTTAAAATTCTAATAATTCTAAACTAATATTCTATCGATTCTAATTTAAAATGTAACGATTCTAATTTCGACGAATAATTCCAAAAATTCATATATATATATATATATATATACGCATAGATGATTTAAGCGTAATAATTCTTCAAATTCTTCATCAACAATGCAGAGCTTTATTTTCTTTTATGAGGGGGGAATTTCTTTCCCAGTATCAAATAAATTAAAAATCTATTTATTCAATAAAATTCCGTTAAAGATATTTAATAAAAAATTAATATGCATTTTTGATACATAAAAATACACTCATGTACATAAATTAAGGATAATTCAGAATCAGACAGAAATTGAACTCTAAAATAAAAATTTCACCTGTAGAATTATCACACACATCTTGAAGAAGAATATGCAAATTACAGGAAACCACCAGATGGCGCGGATAGTACGTCACAGTGACGAGAGTGTAAGAGAAGGGGCATATAAGGAATGGTGGCAAAGAAGTCAAATTGTTCACAAGCGCTTTAAAAGCCTTTCAGTGCAATAACCGCATAGTTATGGTACAAAGGAAGCATTTGGATGATTTTTTACGTGGTAGAATTATCGGACGACTGGAATGTGGACGTACCCAGCTGGAAGTATCCGAGGAACTTGGAATCGCCCAGAGTGTCATCTCCAGGCTTTGGCAACGATTCCAAGATGATAGTAATGTGAGTAGATGTTACAGCACAGGCCGCCCCCGAGTTACAACGCCGAATGAGAACCAGTATTTAGCAGTTACTGCCAAAAGAAACAGACGGAGCACAGCATCAGACCTGTCTCGTCAGCTCTCTTCAGCTACCGACACGACAGTTTCAAGGCAGACCGTGTACAGACGCTTAGGGCACATTGGTCTATATGCTCGTAGGCCTGTCAGAAGTGTTCCACTTACCGCAACTCATTGTCGCCTGCAATTAACCTGGAGTAGAGAGCATGCATTGTGGACACCGCAACAGTGGTCTTGTGTGATGTTTTTCGACGAGTCCAGGTTTAGTTTGCAGTCTGATTCTCGCCGGACTTTCATATAGAGAGCACCAGGTACCCGTTACCACTAAGAGAACACCATTGAACGACACCGTTACGGTGGTGCAGGATGGCTCGTTTGGGGAGGAATTATTCTTGGTTCCAGAACTGACCTGCATGTTCAGAGTGTAACGATGACAGGCCACATCTATCGGAATGTCATTCTGGAACAACATGTACGTTTGTTTCGGGGCGCCATGGGTGCTGAATTTCTGTTTATGGATGGCAACGCCCATCCTCACCCGTGCAAACATTGTAGACGAATGCCTTCAATTGGAGGATATCAACTGTATGTATTGGCCAGCATACTCACCGGACTTGAATCCAATAGAGCATGTGTGGGATATGCTTGGCCGACGAATTGCAGCCCGTCAACCTCCTCCCACCTGCCAACCGGAACTTCGGAGGGCATTGCTTGATGAGTGGTGTAATATTCCCCAAGATCAGATTGATAATTTGATACTCAGCATGCCTATGCGTTGTAAGGCCTGTATTGCATCGTCCGGGAGACATACTCCGTATTAACAATCATAGTAACCATGTTATACGGTTTTTTGTAAATAGGTTCTTTTTTGAAATTTGCTCCAGGGAGTAAAAATCGCAATTTTCATTAATTATGCAAACATATAGCATCTTTTTTGCTCTTTACCTTTTGTTTAATAAATAGACTTTACAAATAAGTCAAATTTGTTTTGCTTCTGTCTCTTTCTTTGCCTGAACTTCATTATCTTTAATTTATGGACATGAGTGTAATTACGTATTAGAAAATATAGCAATGCACATGAACTAATTTATCAATATGAATTTCGTTTTTTAGCTTATGCTAATTAGAGATTCTAATTTAAAATGTAATTATCGATGTTCTTTAATGACTTCATCTAATGTGAAAAGCTTTATTAATTTTATTGAAAAGTAATTTTTAGATAAACCTTAAATAAATTAATAATTGTTAATTAATTAAATGTTAATAAAGTATTTATTATACAAAAACATTTTTAATTTAATAAAAAATTGTGTATTAACTGTCTTATGCCTAAAATCATAATAACAAAAAATAATTATCATAAAGAAAATTAATTTGATCACGAAATGAAAAAAAAAAATTCATTAAGAAAACCAATAGAATGAGCTCTTTTTTTTAAACTACTAAATCTATTATCACTTAAATTCAAATAAGATTTTAAAATCACGACTAATTCTCTAACGACGTTTAATAACAACGCTTTTTTTTTTATCAAAACTAGTAGGGGAGGAAAAAAAAAGAAGTGTAAAAAAATTATTAATTACCCTCCCATAATTTTTCCAGCTCGTTTATACTACACAACAAATCCCTGAAGTCTCCATCATCAGAAGCAGAGCAGAGCTCCATTACTTTTATGAGAGGGTAATTTTTAGGTGAGCACTAAACGAATTAAAGCGAGCTTTCCTCTTTTATGAGCTTTAAATTAAGTAGATAGTGACAGCTTTTATAATTAATTAAAACGTTTTCTTTTCACTGCAAAACCCGAAAGCTGATAGAGGCGTTAATTACACACTGGATCGTCCATCATTTCTGGTGTTGCAGATGGAATTGTCTGCGCTAATCTGCTATTGGTGTGTGGGTGGGAGAGGGTGTTTTTCGAGTTGGGGTATGTTCGCTAGGGAAAGGGGGGTGGAAGCGAAAGATAACTTTTGGAGTAATTTTGCGGACTTAATGATTGTAATTCTTCAAAAGCATGAGTTATTTATTGATCGTGTGTTTCTTGGAAAATTTCTTTTTTAGTTTTCTCTCGACGGAAATGCGAAGATTGTATTTTATTTTTATTTTACGAATTAAAACGATTATCACTTGATTATATGATGTTAAGTCAATTTAAATATTTATTTTGCTCTTGTTTTTAAAATCCTAAAAATATACAGTTCAAAAATATCTTATCAAAATTCAAAAGTATATTATTCAAAAATATCTTAAAAAATCTTTTATTAATGTATGCTAAAATAAATTTTTTTATGGGTTTCTCTGTAAAATGTTTTTTTTTTATCTAGTTATAATAGCTCTAACCTTCTAATTCTAGTCATTCTAAAATTAAAATTCTAATGACTCTAATTTAGACCAATAATTCTAAAAAGTATATATATATATAATTTATTTATCTGCTTACCCAATTACAGAAATGATTCTAATTTGGACCAATAATTCTAAAATGCATATATATATATATACCGTAGTATTAACTGATAAGTGATATTTTTTAGACATAACATATCAGTTAATCTAATATCAATTGTTGTACAGATAGAAAAATCGTTTATTCGTATCAGTACATTGAAATTGCAGAAATCAGCAACAGTAGGTGAGCCATTAGATTTTAATCCTTTCATTTGTTAACAACAATGTAGTATTTTTTTGTTGATACAATTTTTAGTGGACTGCCATGTAGTAGTAATTTGCTAGTATTTTGCTGATACAATTTTGAGGTGACTACGATGCAGATACAGTATCTGATTGGTACTAGTATTATTCATCCACCGAATACTTTATGTTTCACTATGTCAATTGTTAGATCATAAAGAGGATAACTTGATAGTACATTAAAAATCTTATCTGAAGGAAATAGAAATACTCATATTATATACTATAAAATAAAATTTAAAAAAAATAAATTTTATATAATTTATAATTTTAACATGTTTTTTTTTATTTTGAAACTCTAACACCACAAAAAGTTTAAGCAAAATAGGAGTATTAGTCTGTTGAGAACCAATATTTATTTCGTTATTTCACTGCAAAAATAATGAGAAAATGAGCATCAGATAATTTCATTGTAGATATTAGTTCCAAATTACAGTGGTAAAATGTGACTGCAATATTTCAAATCTTCGACGTTTGTTATCCTTGAATTTGCTGCATGTTTTCAGTTCAAATGACTTCAGGTCCAAGTTCTTATAATTTCAAAACAACGATTCGCTCACGCAATCACAAAAAGATAAAATAGCTTTATACGCGACAATTTTTTCCCCTTGTCCATTATTGGTACATCTTATGTTATTCAAAAGATAATCTAGCATGGAAGGAAATAAAAGAAATTTTCCTTCAATACAGATCGACGAATTTACAATGAATAGAGTTTTCTTTATAAATATTCCGTTTTAGCCTAAGATATTATTATCTATCTTACTCTATGTTTTCGACGAAATATTTTGTCAGGAAATCTCCTTTGATACCGATGTTGGAGCTTAATGTTAAAAACTAAATTGGATTCCAACATATTCTAAATTTCTTATTCAGAAGAAAAATCTCACACCTTTCCACATATAAAAATACAAAAACCCTCATCTACAGCAAGCACCAACAAGAACAGTTATCCGATTTCCATGAGTGAAAAACCTTTCCACTGGCAAATCAGTGCAAGGCAAAGCAAAGCAAAACAGTGGAGGAATTCCCTTACCAGAACAAACGGATGCAATCTGCAGATAGAAGAGAGAAGAGGGGGCGGACCATGATACGTCCCTTGATTACAAGTCCCCAGACACAGAGGGGGCGGTGGGAGGTAATTGCCCAGCTGCCTATAAATCTCCCGGATCAGCTGGTGTTCTTGTGGAATTGAGAATGGGGCGAAGATGAGAACGCAGCAAGTCGCACCTGGACCTCAGGGTTCCCAAATTTGGGTTCATCTGTTTCGCGGGGTGTTCTCCAGGAAGGCAGAGGCGTTTTGATTAGTAGTGCACTTCTCGGAATCGGATAAATAATCAAAGGGAATTGCTTTTTCGCGGGAAGATTCCTTTTAGATTGGGGAAGATTCTTTGGCTGGTGCTGATGAGCTTCCATCTCTCTTGTAGACGTTCGGGGGTCTTTAAGTTTAGATGAAATGTTTTTCGTTGCTTGTTTTGTTTTGTAGACAGTAGTTTGTATTGTTGATGTAAGTGAAATACATCAGTATATATATATATATATACTGATATATTTAATATTATATGTGGGGGTGTGAGCAAAATAAAATAAAATAAGAAGTGATTATATATATATAGTGTTGTTTAAGGGACCTGATGGCCGAGTGGCTAGTGCTCTGGCTCTCTGTACCACAGGTTTACGGGCTCGAGTGCCGGCGGTGTCATGGATGTTTGTAGTTGTTCGGATTCCACTTTAAATGCTAGGTCCCGTTCTAATATTGTCGTAGAGCATTGTGTTACTCGCGTCCGTATTATATCTTCACGTGTCCCCTGTGTGCTAAAAGAGTATAAGTGGTGCAGCTCTTGCTTATGGCATAAAAATAATTGTCTCTGTATTGCCAGCTGCATTAGCTGCAACAACATGTTGTTGTTTAAGTATGAATGTCTAATTACCTTTATAAAGTTAACCAGAAGTTTTCTGTTATTTAATACCTCGAGTAAAAAAGCTAAGTTGGACATCAAACAAAAAGATGGTCGCATAAAAATGTGTATAGGAGGCTACATTTAGTATCTGAAGTAATTCTTTACTTAAAAACTAAGATAAAAATAACCTTTTCGTTTCCCATTTCCTTTAATACACTCCGTCTATATTTATTTACAAAAACTTGAGATATATAACGTTAATATAAAATTAAGCATCATATCTTTTCACAAATTATTTACCTATGGCGGGTAGCTTTCTGCAGCGGATAGCGTCCTGGATCTTTAAATTTGGATGAAATGTTTCGTTGTTGTTTATTTTATAGTCAATAGTTTATATTGTTGATGTAAATGAAATACATCAGTATATATATGTTTATATACACTGATATATTTAATATATATGTGTTTGTGTGTGTGGGTGTGTAAGCAAAATAAAAAATAAGAAGTGGTTACATATTTATTTATTATAGTTAAGTAAGAATAGTCTAATTACTTTTATAAAGCTGACCAGAAGTTGTCTGTTGTTGTTTTTCGAGTAAGAAAGTTAATTCAAGCAAAAGGATGGGCATATAAAAATGTGTATAGGAGGCTATTTTTAATTTCTTTAAGTAAATATATAGGATAAAAACAAAATTTGCCATTACCTTTAATATACTCCGTCTATATTTATTCAGAAATACAACTTTAATATAAAAGCAAACATCGTATCTTTTCACAAAAAGGTATTCGCCAATATTTACATTTATTTATATTAAGCATCGCCCCCTTTCTCTTCTCCTTGCCGTCGTTCGTATGACTTCTATTTCAGGCAGATTGCCAAATATTGCGATCTTTGAACACTACTTAAAGTTAATAAAAACCTATGTGTATAATATTCAACACATTTGTTGATAATAAAAGAATGAAGGGAAACTGAATTCGTATTTAAGCGTCATCCAAGTTACACCGCAAAAGCTTTGAGAACCTCACAGCAATTCAATTAGCTGCGATTTGAATTGAAATCGACACGCATGCTGCTTCGTTAATACGTTTTCAGGAGAGAAGGCACGTCAGTCTGGTGTCAGTTTTCACGCGTCAATGGACTTACGACCTTCAGAACTGGAAGGAAAATAACTGTAAGTATTGGAGATAAGAGTAGATAATGAGGCTTGTGTTTCGATTTCAAACTGTGAAAATTAAACTTCACTGAAATGTTTAAAATATTTATTTAAGTGACTTAATATGATGCTTTTGAGAATGATCGATCCGATTTACAAGGCATGAGTGTTGACCTAACAAATTAGTCTTTTAAAGTGTTCAATTAGGTTAGTAGGTTCATTTGCCCTGCATTGAATATTTTATACAATAATATGTGTAACGTTGTAACATTTTAATTGCTAATAAACCATTTGGTAAGTATTTTAGATTTTGATGAAAAATTAAAGCATGAAATTTACTTCTAATACTGAAATATTCGAAGCATACTTAATACCTTAAGTATGCTTGCTTCCAAAATTATTCCAAACTAGGAGACAAGTGCTAATCTGGATCCAGGTTTGTTAAAGCCTGGAAACTCTACAAGTCTGGATAAGGTTTGTTAAAGCCTGGAAACTGTACAAATCTGGAGATTGTACCCGTTCGAATAAAAGGTTCTTGACTGCTTTATTTATTTATTTCTTACGCTAATGCAAGAATATCCATCATGTTAACTATCAAATTATTAGCCAGATATAAATATTTGTTTCGAGAATTCATTCGTCTTTTAGATAAATTCTATGAAGATTATAATCTTTTAAAACTACGGTCAACTAAGTAGCTGTAGTATTGGCTAGATAATGACCTAAAAGACATTATTCTACTTAGTTCGAAATATATTTGTACAGTTGGGGGAGAAAGAATTTGGGTCATTTTAAATAGTTTTCGTAATTATCATATTGTTGGTGATATCGTTGAAAATGGCTCGAAGGGATTCATTTATGGTCCAATGCAGTTTATTAAAGAAATTAATGAACATTGTTAATTAACCGCTTACTTGAAATTTTTCCATTATGGAAGCCGAGAATTTTAGCGTAATCGATAGAGCGTGGGTAAAAATAGTATACCTACCAATTATTGTGACATAACTCCTATAACTTTTAAAATTACAGAAAAAAGCCCGTATACAATATTACACTCATTCTTAAATTGAATATTGTGATACCATATTCTAGTCATACTTACTAGGAAAAAAAAAAAAAAAAAAAAAAAAAAAAAAAAAAAAAAGGGATTTAATTTCATTGAAAAATGTTTCTAAACATAAAAAAAATAGCTGAAGTTGTACACTTAAACAATAATAAATACACATTTGCATCGTAATTATACCCTTACACACACACACATGCGTGTATATATATATATATACACGTATCATGTCCATAAATTAAGGATAATTCAGAATCACACAGAAATTGAACTCTAAAATAAAAATTTCACCTGTAGAATTATCACACACATCTTGAAGAAGAAAATGCAAATTACAGGAAACCACCAGATGGCGCTGACAGTACGTCACAATGACAAGAGTGTAAGAGAGGGGTATATAAGGAATGGTGGCAAAGAAGTCAAATTGTTCACAAGCGCTTTAAAAGCCTTTCAGTGCAATAACCGCATAGTTATGGCACAAAGGAAGCATTTGGAAGATTTTTTACGTGGTAGAATTATCGGACGACTGGAATGTGGACGTACCCAGCTGGAAGTATCCGAGGAACTTGGAATCGCCCAGAGCAGGGGTCGGCAACCTTTTGAGTCGGAAGAGCCAAAAATGGCAATTTAAAAAATTTCAGTTTTTAAAGAGCCAGAAATTTTTTTTCTTGCCAACAATAAATAACAGGTGGGCTGAAAGGTTCATAGGCTAAAACATAGATGGCGCTACTAGTATTAAATCCATATGATTTTTAGTTAGCAATAACATTCAAAAAACCACGTGTATAAATTTGATATCTGTTGCACTATTAATATGGGAGTTATAGCATTTTTAGTGTTCATCACGTGCAGTCCACTCGGCTGACTGTCGATTGGACTCCGGTGTGAAATGATGGAGCCATGTTTCATCCATTGTCACATATCGACGCAAAAATTTGGGTTTATTACGATTGAACAGCTCCAAACACTGCTTAGAATAATCAATTAGTTGTTGCTTTGGGTCGATTGTGAGCTCACGCGGCACCCACTTTGAACAGAGCTTTCGCATATCCAAATAATCATTCCCGATATGTCCAACGTGTTCCTTTGATATCTTTAGTATCTCAGCTATTTCAATCAACTTCACTTTACGGTTATCAGAAATTGTTTTGTGGACTTTTTTGATGTTTTCGTCGGTAACCGCCTCTTTGGGGCGTCCACTGCGTGCATCGTCCTCGGTGCTCATTTCGCCTCGTTTAAATTTAGCAAACCACTTCTCTACGGTTGATTTTCCTGGTGCAAAGTCCGAATAATGTTTATCAAGCCAAGCCTTGGCTTCAATAGTATTTTTTTTCGCCGAAAAGCAATGCTTTATTAACACACGAAATTCCTTTTTATCTATTTTTTCAAACTAACAAAAGTTGCTTCACTAAAAATGCTATAACTCACATACTAATATTGCAACAGCTGTCAAATTTATACACGTGTCTTTTGAAAGTTAGGGCTAACTAAAAATTATATAGATTTAATACTAGTAGAGCCGATTTAATAATACTAGCCCACCTGTTAGTACTCGCATAAATAAAGTTTTTTGATAAAAAAAAACTAATATATTTATTCATAAGAAAAAATATCTATTTATTCATTATATCATTCTATTTATTCCTTATTAGATAATTACTTATTATTTAAGTAAAAAATTACAACAATTAAACATTTACTTACAACACTAACTTGTACTTCAATAACAAACAATTGAGCAAACAAATTCAACGGGAGCATTGGCTTTGCATGGTTTTAGAAAGTTTGGATAAATTTGGCTCATAACTTGTTTGCTTTAAGTTTCAAACACGACTCTAAATTTTCATTTGTTAGTTGGCTTCTTACTTTACTTTGAATTATATTCATGCAAGAGAACGCTTGCTCGCACGAATATGTCGATCCAAAGATCCAAGCACTCCAAATGCCAACATCTTCACCTCACTGCAGCAATCTGGAAGACTATTCCATGCGTCGAATATAAGTTCCTCAACTCGCAGCATTTCTTTTAAAGTTGTCCACTTTTGTTGCGTTACGTACATACATTTCTGGACCTCCAACTCTTCCAACTTGCTTTTCAACTCTGTAAATTTTCCACTCCACAAAGCTTTACTTTTTAAATTTATCAATTGCATTTCTAGAGATCCAGTATCAATTCCAAATGGCTCAATGTGGATTTCGTTACTATTCGTGTTGAGAGGATTTACTATGAATACTAGAGTGGTTTTGAATTGCTCAAATCTGTCAGCAAATTGATCTTTAATTTTTCTTATAACTGTGCTGAAGTACCTCGTGTCAACAGTTGCACTAGTTTTATCACTATATTGCTTTAGATTTTGAAAATGAAGTAATTTACCGCTCTGAATATCTTCTGCAAAAAGAATTAATTTTTCTTCAAAACAAATCAATTCTTCTACCAAAACATAGGCTGGTTTTCCCTTTCCTTGCAGTTTTAGATTCAGCTCATTTAATTTCGCTGTGATATCCACCACAAAGTAAAATTTTTGCAACCATTTGTCGTTCTCTAATTCAGGGTGATTAATGCCTTTTTCATTTAGGAATGTATTTATTTTATTCAAGCACAAAGCAAAACGTTTCAATACCTTACCTTTGGAAAGCCATCGCACGTTATTGTGAAGAAGGAGGTCGGTAAACTAAGTCTCCATTTCATTTAAGAATTCATTAAACTGACGATGGTAGAGTGCTTTTGACAAGATGCTGTTAACAATCTTGATTACAAAATTGATGACATCAACTATTTCGCCCGGACATATTTGGGCACAAAGCGCTTCTTGGAGAAAAGAACGTTATGCAGTGAACGGAAGAACGTTATGTAGTGAAACATAAGAATTTAGTGGCTTATTTTGCTCTGAAAAATTGTTGTTGTCCCTTTTTTTTTCCTGTCATACTTCTGGCACCATCAGTTGCTATTGAAACGATTTTATTTAAATCGATCTTATTGTCTTCAAGGCGTTTTTGCACGGCATTCGGTATATCTTCTCCTCTAGTTTGTCCCGAGAGCGGTAGAAAACCTAGAAGTTCTTCTTTTGGACCTTGGGAAGACATATACCTGACAAAAATTGCAACTTGTGCTGTGCCTTTTATGTCGCAAGACTCATCTATAGCAAGTGATAAGGCAGAAAAAAGTTGAATAGTTTCCACCTGCAAATGTTACATTTGAAGACAGCATTTTGTTACATTATCCATTGTTTTTCATTGTTTTGTAACAGCAGACATGTTACATTTTTAGCTATTCTATTTTGTACTGTTTTAGCGGATAGTGGCAAATCTTTGATTTTTTTCTAGATTCCTGGTTTGTTTTTGAAATCACGAAACAGTTCTTCAGATGCACGTATGAAGCAATCTTTGGCATACTCATCATTTGTGAATGGTTTACTTTACCTACCTTTACTTTGGTTTTTATTATTATTATTATTATATATATATATAAGTACATACATAACTTTGAGAAGATAATTCGCTTCTAACTCTTTTACTTGAAACAACAAATTATATGTCACGCCAAAGCACTGATGAAGACGCCAAATTGTCTTGCGTCGAAAACGAATTAAAACCTACATAGAAACATTCGATGACGGCGTCATTCGAGAGCTTCCGATGGACTGACGACAGTGACGACGCGTGTCACGGGGGAGGAGTGCGGTGAAAAGCTAGTAGAAGTGGCTGAGAGATAGAATCGGTGCCTAATCCTCGTTAATCGATTCAGAACATTTCAGAACAAACGAAATGCTTTTTTTTTGATAAAATAAATAATATTTGAGTAGGGAACTAAAGAGCCGCAGCTTCACATCCAAAGTGCCGCATGTGGCTCGCGAGCCGCAGGTTGCCGACCCCTGGCCCAGAGTGTCATCTCCAGGCTTTGGCAACGATTCTAAGATGATGGTAATGTGAGTGGATGTTACAGTACAGGTCACCCCCGAGTTACAACGCCGAATGAGGACCAGTATTTAGCAGTTACTGCCAAATGAAACAGACGGAGCACAGCATCAGACCTGTCTCGCCAGATCTCTTCAGCTACCGGTACGACAGTTTCAAGGCAGACCGTGTACAAACGCTTAGGGCACATTGGTCTATATGCTCGTAGGCCTGTCAGATGTGTTCCACTTACCGCAACTCACTGTCGCCTGCGATTAACCTGGAGTAGAGAGAGCATGCATTGTGGACACCGCAACAATGGTCTTGTGTGATGTTTTCCGACGAGTCCAGGTTTAGTTTGCAGTCTGATTCTCGCCGGACTTTCATATAGAGAGCGCCAGGTACCCATTACCACCAAGAGAACACCATTGAACGACACCGTTATGGTGGTGCAGGATCGCTCGTTTGGGGAGGAATTATTCTTAGTTCCAGAACTGACCTGCATGTTCAGAGTGTAACGATGACAGGCCACATCTATCGGGATGTCATTCTGGTACAACATGTATGTTTGTTTCGGGGCGCCATGGGTGCTGAATTTCTGTTTATGGATGACAACGCCCGTCCTCACCGTGCAAACATTGTAGACAAATGCCTTCAATTGGAGGATATCACCCGTATGGATTGGCCAGCATACTCACCGGACTTGAATCCAATAGAGCATGTGTGGGATATGCTTGGCCGACGAATTGCAGCCCGTCAACCCCCTCCCACCTGTCAACCGGAACTTCAGAGGGCATTGCTTGATGAGTGGTGTAATATTCCCCAAGATCAGATTGATAATTTGATACTCAGCATGCCTAGGCGTTGTAAGGCCTGTATTGCATCGTCCGGGAGACATACTCCATATTAACCATCACACTAACCATGTTATACGGTTTTTTGTAAATAGGTTCTTTTTTGAAATTTGCTCCAGGGAGTAAAAATCGTAATTTTTATTAATTATGTCAAACATATAGCATCTTTTTTGCTCTTTACTTTTTGTTTAATAAATAGACTTTACAAATAAGTCAAATTTATTTTGTTTCTGTCTCTTTCTTTGCCTGAACGTCATTATCCTTAATTTATGGACATGAGTGTATATATATATATATGTTTGTGTATATATATATATATATATATATAGCTGTCTGGCGCTCGGTACCACAGGTTTCGTGTTCGTGTCCCGGCGGTGCCATGGATGTAGTGGTTCGGAATCCACTTTAAACTGTAGGTCCTGGTCTAATATGGCTGTTGAGCGCGTTGGGCGTAGGGCTGACAACCTTACCCCATAAAAAGAAAAAAAACATCTCTCGTCTCGTAATCTGCCAGTAGGCAGACGGCCTTGGTTCACCATGGGGCTGTTGCGCCAATGATGATATATATATATATATATATATATATATATATAGTCAATAAACCCGTATGATCCTCGTCCAATGATCAAGTGAACGATGAATTGTTAAAATGTTACATAAAACAGCCCAATAAAAATTTTTTTGTAGGCGTCTTAATTTTCTAAATTAATGGAATAAAGTAGCTAACAATGAAGATCGCTTTTTTTAACTGTACCAAATTAACCGATGAGATTTAATTTAAGGCAACTCTATTAAGTGTGGGCTCTTTAAATAAAGGTTGAACAAAAAAAGGCGAAGTTTCGTTTTTGCCCAATTTATTTATTGCTAATGGATGAAAATGAAAGGATTTTTTTGCATGATTGCTCTATAATAAAAACCTGGTATAAATAAAAATTTATTAGAAATTTGTCGAAATAATTTTTTTAGACTTTTTAGAAAGGAAAAAAATTAATCATGTAAAAATTTTGCTCTTTTAATATAATTTTCTGTATTAAATTAAAATGAAAGAATTAGTACGGAGTATTATTTCAAATTATAATATAAATATTATTTGGTAATAATTTGAAAAGTTTATGATTTGAAATTAATTTTTTTTTTAACTTAAATCAAAGACCTAGAAAGTTCTAATTTGAATACATATTTCAATAGCATTAGAAAAGGAAATACTTAATTATTTTTAAAGCATAAAATGTGCTTATTAAAGTTTTACGTTTGTTATAAATTTTATTCATTAACATATTATAAAATCAAATCATAGTAATTTTTATTTCATAAAAATATAGAATATAAATTATGTTGCAAAAAAAATATAATACATATTTTACAAATGAGAAACTCTAGTAAAATGCATAAAAAATGTTATAAAAGAATTTAAAAACTTAAATCTAACCAAATAAATTATTTCCTTCTTAAGCTTCTACTTTCCATAATCTTGCACGTGACATCAGACTAATTTCTTTTCCGAAAAACCTACGAGAATTATTTTTTTAACATTTTTTTTTCTTTATTTACATTTTCTTGAATATCGCTTAAATATTTCATAGTAATTTCAGAAAAATTATATCTTAAGGGTTGATAAGAGCAGAAAGCCAACCACATAAAAGTTTTTAATGTGTGATTCTTCTTTTTTTTCCATAACATATGTAATATTAAACTTTTAAAAAAAGTTTTACCTAAAATTTAACTAAAATTATACTTTTAGTTTTGAATAAAAATTTCTTTCGAATGCTGAAAAATTAGAAAAAAAAAATTAATTAGAACTCAGGGTATCGTTCGTTAAACGAAAGTTTTATTTAACATTAATAAATCAATTTTTAAAATCCTATATATCCAAAATTTTTTATCACATCTATACAAAAAAATTATCATATACTAATTTTATTCTGTTGTACAATTACATAAATATCTCGTGTTCCATAATGTAAACGTTTTGAATTAGTAGCTAATTTATTATGTTAATTACATTTGTTAATCAACTTCATTGTACGATAAGTTCAAGCCATCTTCAACGATACCACTTAAGTGAAGATTTAATGATAATTACAAAACTTATTAAGAAAGACCCATTTTTTAGACGGACTTTGCATATATATATATATATAGATATATATATATATATATAAAGACACAAATTGTTTGTAATATATATTGCTGCACAATTGTTTGTTACACACACACCTATATATATATATACGTAACAAACCATTGCACATGTTTTTTTAAGTATCGAGCGCCCGTTACATATTATTTCATCCCTTAATTAGGTAAGTTATCTACATAGCATTAGTTCATCTATGTATTTCAATTTCTCGATATAATTTCTAATCTCATAACAATTATTTTTTTACGTTGAGAATAATTGATATTGTCTTGGTATCAAAGCAAATTTCTACCAAAAAAAGTAAATCATAATAGTTTTTTTTTGGTATAAAATCACGGAAGTATGATATTATTTCGAATAGAGCATTTTCAATTTTGCTTGTTCGTTAGGTTTATTCATTAAAACTAATCTAGTTTTGAATTTGAATATAATTTTTGATGTATACATTTAATGATGGGAAGAATGCTTAGTCCAAGATTTCAGTAATTTAAAATAGTGATAATTTTTATTAACGCATATTGTCAAACCTCACTTATTTGATTATATTAATTCAATAAAGTATGAATTGTGAACTTCACTGAAATTTTGTTGCTTATTACTTGATTGATTCTCACCAGGGTAACAAATTAACTTAGGGATCGCTTTTGATATTAACTACCACTATGAATTCAAATATTTTTCATTTAAGTAATAGACAAATATATAGACAATTAGGTTTTTGTGATTTTCATTTTAACCAAAGTTATACCTTTAAAGAAATTTGATAAAACTTTAATTGATCCAGTTCAAGCTTTTTTTTTTTTAATTTAGGTGAAGCCATAGTATGATACAAAGTCACTTTAAAAAAAGGGAATATAATATCAATATATTTGAGTCATAAACTGTAAAATTAACAACATAAAAATTGAATTGGATAAAGATTAGAAGTCAGACTTGAAAAGACAGAATGGTTTGGATTGTCGCCCTACAATTATTTTTTGTGCATACTTTGTTCTAATTAGACCAGGACCTACAGTTTAATGTGGATTCGCAGACATCCACTCACTCACATCCGCTCACAAACATCCATGCCACCACCAGGATTAGAATCTGAATCTGGAACTGAAGGTGGAAACTGACTGACTGGCCAACTGTGGCCCTCAGGCTGTTTAACAGACAGGAATAAACTGATAAATCCTATGATGCAGTGCCTCTATAAGATGGTCACTAAAATTGATCATCTAACACATGTGCAAGCAAGATCTAAATTGTTTAATTCAGTCAACAAGTCATAAGCTAATCTCATAGAAAATATGCCAAAAAAATCAAATGACATCATCTAAATGATATAACTATACAAGTGAGAATACAGCTTTCTCTACAAACTCCTTCGAAGAGACAGATAGAGAAAAGTAGTGACAACTGATGAGGCCTGGAACTTTCTCTCAGATACAAGCCAAATATCTAAAGCGCAACAACTAAGTAGAGATCAAAACAACCAAAACTTAATTCCTTCAATTTCGGCAGTCCCTCCAAAGGTTATTATTTGGATCGGTATTTCTGCAAATGGAATACTAAGCTTCGTTTGACGCATTTAACAGCTGAAATAAATTCAAAATATTTCATTCAAAAAAAAAAATGTGAAGCTTTTTTTAAGATGACTTTGCCTAAATGTATCCAAATGGAGATGGAGTTTTTCTTCAAAGCTCGGCCATCTTCGCACACTGCCAAATGTACGTTAAAATACCTGAACGATGCAACAGCGCAATTAATTAAGCCTTGTCAGTGGATGCCAAACAGTCGTGATGCTACATCATGTGATTATTGTTTGCTGAGATATCTAAAAAAGGAGCTAAACAAGAGGAATATTTCAACCATCAGAGGCTCTTAAAAAGCTACTTCAGAATAAGAGAAGAATATACATAAAAAATGATAATACGTGTACAAAATTTCGGGAAAAAGAGATGTAGGGTTGTCGAAGGTTGTCACCTTGAGAAGCACGGCTAATTTTAACAATAACATTAATGAATACATGAATATGAATGAATCGCAGTGATGCTTTATGTTTTTCTTTTCCTTTAATGACGAATTTTTAAATCTATATTTGCCTACTAAAATTAATCCACTAACCATCAAAACCTTCGAAGCATCAATGAACTCCAAACAATAAAATTTACTTTTGGAAAATTAAATTCTGATTATTTCATATTTGATTTATTTTCCAGAAAGTAGAATAATATACATATATATATATATATATATATATGTGTGTGTGTGTGTGTGTGTGAATAGTTAAAAGAAAATGAATATAAAAAAAACTTTCAAGAAGTAATTACTTCTGGCTGTCCCTCTTTAATCTATTCGGAGAATGATACTATTTTTAATTTTGGGTAAAATTCTGTAATGTGTCTATGAGACCCCCTGCTGAAACCGATAAGCTACAACAGTACTTTCATATTTCTAAATGTTCAGTTAAAACTCTTTGTATGGACCTGTGGATAGTGCCTTGAGTATGTGAACCAATGGATCATGGTTCAACACACAACAAGCAATTCTGAACCAAAATCTCACGCATCGATTACAGGCATGTCTATGATAAATCAGAAAATCGAAATGTCTTATTTCTTAGCTCGAGGAGAAAATGATATATCCCAGATGATATCCCTATAAATGTTAATTAAAAATAGATAAAAAATATGAGTACAACCCAGCAGGCCTTCCCTATTGTATCTTAGGTAACCCCTAAAATTCTATACATCAGCCAGTGTTGTAACGAAGGTCAAAGTGCCCAGCATTCTAAAACCAAATGCATTTTTGTATTATTTTATTACAAACTTTTGCATTCACCTCTCTTTTAAATCCATTGAACCGCGTATACAAGACATAACTTAAAAGTGTCTCTTCCTCGCCACTATGACAAGTGACGGAAGAATGCTTCTTGGGGTTGTGTCACTGCGACCGTAAAAGGATATCCGTGCCTCTTTAATCCATGTTAAAATGTCGCCGACGACTTCCTCCTTTAAAAACAAGTGAACCGACTTTTTCGCTCACAGAATACATAAACGGAATTTAACGCTTTGTTTTATAAATATTTATGCGTTTTTGTCTGGGATAAAATGGAGCTTCTTCAGGAGTGTTTTGAAATTATTTCCGCTGTAAAAATTTGTAGATAGGCGTGTTTATAAATTATTATTGTTGTTTTTTTAAATTGAATAAAAAGTTTGTGATAAGATGTTTTTGCATTTTGATTTTTTTTTCCAATAAATTATAATGTTGTTAAATAGATATGGATCTACGAAACTGGATCTGGGTGTGGTTGGGTTGGGGCACAGGTTTCAGAACACAAAGTTTTATTTACAAGCAAACAAACACAGCATAATCACTACAATTAGCTACGAACAATATTTAACACAGAACATGTAACACGTTTAACAACATATACTTATACATTCGTGGAAGGTTTTTTCACGCGCTTTATTTGCAAGTCATCAGGCTCCCGTTATATTTATTTTGTACTCCTTAAAATGGACAAACGAAATGACTTGATTTTCTCGAAATTTCGTATGCCTTTTACTTTTTATGGTATATTAAAATAATTAAATTTTCATAGGCAAATATGTTTTATGTCGTGTGTTTAATAACCAGCTTCTTATGAAACAAATAACAAATGCGGACTACATATATCTTTATCCCTTATCTCTATTTTGCATAGAAACAACCAATAATGCAGTTATAATATTGTATAAAACTTAATAGCCGACTAGGTGACTCTGAAATATGGTTCCCTGATCAAGATGAACGAAGATAATTAGATGGTCATATTGGACAAGATTATTTGTCATTTTCAGACACTGTGGTTTAAAGGTAATGTCCTCGGTGGCTGTTGCAAGGAACTTAATGGCTAAATGGAGGCTCTAAAAAGCTGGAATGTACCTATGCAAGACATAATCGAATTTTCTTTTCTGTATTAGACTCAAACAGTCCAATGGTATCCTTGTTGGCCATCCAATTTGCTACAATCTTTTCTATAACATCAGTGGAACATTCCACAATTTATCGGTGCTTGTCTAACATGTGGTTACGTTCACAACAGATATTAAGATGTTACTTTTTCAACAATGTCATGTGGAGTTGTGCAATTAATAACGCCCAGCAGACATTCGTCCCTTAGAATTCAGCGATGAATCTCATTTTAGTATTGGAGCAGATTACCATTTGATCCGTGGAAGAAGGTGTTTGTGTCAGCCACCCCAATAAGCCTTTGCCTAACATAAACATAGAAACATACAATCTTTATCTTTAGTTTGATGGCATGTATATCTGTATCTTATAGAAGAACAGATTTCCCCAAATCATCCCACATACAGTTTCAAAAACTCAACTATGTATCGAAAACATTCTGTTGGAATTTGAGTTACTTTTTATTGCTTGCCATACGAGGGTATTTTTGATTCCATTAAAAAGAAAGAAAAGCCAAGACCAAAGCTTTCAAATTATTATATATCTGGAGTAAAAAGATGGGAACTTCCGTATATTGTTAAGCTTTCAATATTAACAATGTGGTCTCTTGTAACATGCCAAAATTAAGACATTATTCCTTGAAAATTTTGATTACACCAAAGTGGACACAATGTAGAATCCATCACCCACTTTATGCCCTATAGAGAACTATGTATAAAATTTAATCTACCTCTGCATAGATATACTAGGGTTTCCCTTGAAATGGCGACAAACTGAAAATAATTATAGTAGATATTAAGAGGAACAAACAATTGTCATGGAAAATAGTATGAAAACATTGTTTAGTCGGGAACTATAGTAAAAATATTTATATAGCGCGTGAAGTCAAGTAGAGCCGAAACAAAATACAAAATACTTTCATTTGATAGTATTATTCCACACAATCTATAGTGTGAAAAGTACAATAATTACACATATTTACAAAAAATACAATAATAAGTACAAATATTTATAGCAAATTTATTATAGCATATTTATAGACAATGAGGTAGAGTTCAATTCCAGAAAGGAGATATAGAGATATGATTACAGGAGATATTTTAAATTGCAACCGATAATGTCGTTACACCGGTGTTAACAACACAGGATTTAATTATCGGATGTGCACAACTTGCGCTAGTAATGTCTTCAGCAATGAATATGAATCCTGCTATGAGATCCTCTAATGTCTATTCATGCAAAAACGAGACAATTAAGACATCCTTAAAATGGTTAAAATGATTAAACTGAACTAGATTGATTAATATAATCCTTATACCAAATTGGTCCAAAAGCGTGCAATATACCTCTTAATATATATATATATATATATATAGGTTGTAGTTACACGCCGCAATGAAAAAATAAAATGTGTTGGGGCACCAACATGCATGAACCATTTATTATGCCGCAATTTAGTTGCCACATATATATATATTTTTGTGATTTTCACTAACTAAATGCCATTTGGTATATCAGAGATATATAATTTGTCTATTAATATATCTCTGATTTGTCCTAACTTCAATAAAACACTAGTTATATACAATAATTGTTATATATAACTGATCAATACCAAAAGGGTCCAGGTCAGTAACTGGTAATACACTATGTGGAAGAAAGTGACGGGACACGACACTAAAACGACATAAACCCATATTTATTAAAATTAATAGAAGGTAGGGCCTCCTTTGGCTGCGATCACAGCTGCAACCCTTCTGGGCATGTTTTCCACTAAATTAGCCATAGTGGAAGGAGGAATTTCCTTCCAAATGTTTAACAGGAAGTTCCATAGTTCAGGCTTGCTTTTGGGGAGTGGGGTGCAGGCCCTCAACCGACGGTCCAATTCGTCCCAGAGATGTTCAATTGGGTTAAGATCAGGTCTCTGCGCCGGCCACTCCATGCGTTTAACGTTGTTGTTCACATACCAATCAAGAGTCCTCCTTGCAACATGGCATGTTGCGTTGTCGTCTTGTTACCAGCAATCATCCATATCGTACGCTGCCCACAAGGTAGGAAGGACATGATTGTCGAGAATATCACAGTATCTATCGGCATTCATCGCACCATCAACCTTCACCAGTGGGCCAGCCCCATACCAGGAGAAACAGGCCCATACCATCAATCCTGCTCCACCAAACTTTACAGTTGGGACGACACACTCGAGCAAAAGGCGTTTTCCTGGTAAACGCCATACCCAAATACGTCCATCGGAACGGAAAAGGGTAAATCGTGACTCGTTACTCCAAAGGACGCGTTTCCAGTCATTCAGAGTCCAAACACGGTGGTCTTTGGCTCATCGGAGGCACGCTTTCTTGTTGGTTTTCGTAATCAAAGGCTTATGGGCCGCCGAACGTCCAGTGTAACCTAAATTATGGGCCTCGATACGAAGAGTCTTGGTCGAAACGGCCACACCTGAGGCTTGTCTAAACTCATTAGTGATGTTATCCATGGATTTTTGACGGTTACTTCGAATCTCCCTGCTGAGCACCCACCGGTCCCTGCTGGTGAGAACTGTAGGTCGTCCACTTCGGAGTTTGTTCTGACAGTGTCCCTCAGTCTTGTAGCGACACACAACACGTGCTACAATTGATTTTGAGCAGTTACGGAGACGGGATATCTCCCTAATTGACACCTTGCCAAGATGCAATCCAACCACCACACCTTTCTCGAATTCAAACAACTCTTCCCGTGGCGGCATCTTGACAAAAAACAACTCTAGTTGACTCCACAGAGTATTTATAGGATATGGCTTACACGTGATACCTATTATTGCGCATGTGTCAGCTGTATTGTCGACTTTTCTGCTTTTCGAAGGGTGTCCCGTCACTTTCATCCAGACAGTGTAGAAGAAAAATAAAGTATAATAAACTACTATATAAGATTTGAAAAGAAACATAACAAACTTTAAGATTTTTTTTACATTTTTCATTAAAAGCGTATTTAAATTTAATATATAGACAATATTATATGTCATTCTTAATCAATATATTTCACAAATATTAAACTTTTCAATCGGATATCTTTTAAAAAATCACAAAGAAATAGATGAAAGAGCTTTATTTTTTGTGTGCAATGAGAAACACTAAAGCAATACTGGAACTCATAGTGAAAACTTTAAGCCTAGAAAATCCTCAGAAAAAATCTTTTCAAAGCGACATTTTTCCCTTTCGGAACCCATGCAAATTTTTTTCCCGAAATTTGCCACACTCTGTGAAAACCAGAAATGCAAACAAAACCGGAAGCTTCTCTTCTTCCCATCTTTAATATTCTGGTCTACTGATCCGAAAAGCTTTTTCTGACAGACGTCAAAAACGGGATGAGACAGGCCCAAGTGGGAAAAAAGAGCAAATAGATCTGAAACATGTCCCGCGAAAAAAGCCGTCGAGGACAGGCCCCCAGGATATTTCCCCAACGTTTTCTGTTCCGCATTCACGTCCTAGAGTACGGTACACGCGTTCCGTTACAAGGAGTCCATACACGCCGAAAGTTCTGTGGTAAGTGAGAACTTTACAAGCCTTCTATATTCATCTCTTAGCACATGTCGTGTTTGTACGCAAATCGGAAAAACTTTATTTTTGGAAGACTGAATCATTTTTATTTTCCCCATATACTGCTATAGGAATATCTTATTCAAAACTCGAGGGGATAACGTTTTTTTTTCCTTTTCGTCGTCACATTTTGAAGTCTGGAGTAGAGATTTCATTTCGATATTCATGCCATAGTATTTCATAGAAGAACTGATTTTTTTAATGTTATCAGTGGGTGTCAGTCATGCCTCAAGGAATACTTTAAAGTGAGATAACTGGTTCATATATAAGAAGAACTGATGATGACTGGGAATGTGATACTCTGCTGGATCTGTCTGTCAAAATATCTTCTATTCACTGTGGAAATAAGACTGATTTCAGTTTTTTAAAAAAATATTAGTATCATAGAGGGATAGCAGCTTGAGCTTATAATTAAGAAAGCGCAGTCGAAAACATGGAAATCTTAGCTAAAACTTTTTCGGTCTTCATGCTGCGAATTATAATAATTTAGCTAAGGGACCTGATGGCCGAGCGTCTGGTTCTCGGTAACACATGTTTCCGGTTCGAATCCCGAAAATGCCATGGATGTTTGTAATGGTTTAAAATCCACTTGAATCTGTAGGTCCTAATAGGAACGTAGAGAGTTGTGGGGATAGTGTTACTCCCGTCCGTAGCATATCCTCAAGCTACACGTGCCCCCTGGATAGTAATAAATAAGTAACAGCAGTGTAACCCTTGCTAATGGCATAAAAGACTAACTATCTCTGTATTTCCAGCAGCATAAGTGTTTTTGTGATTTTCACTTGCTAAATGTTATTTGTAATTCAATGTTTCATGGCAATTTTTCATTTTTTTTTTATTATCTATTAAAACATGTCTGATTTGTATCCATTTCAATGAAACATTAGTTATATATACTAATTGTTATATATGACATATCAATACCAAAAGAGTCCGGGTCAGTAACTGATAATAGAAAAAAATAAAGTCTAACTTCTATATAATATACTTTCATTTCATAAATAAAACAAACATTTCAGTTTTTATATACTTTTAATTAAAAGCGTATTTAAATTTATTATATAGACTATATTATATGTCATTCTTAATCCAGATATTTGACAAATATTAAACTTTTCATGCGAATATAGTTTAAAAAATCACAAAGAAATAGGTGAAAGAGATTTTTGTCTACTGTGAGAAACACTAAAGCAATACTAAAACTCATAGTGAAAACTTTAAGCCAAGAAAATCCCCCAAAAAATCGATTTCAAAGAGAAATTTTTCCCTTTCGGAACCCATGGAAAATTTTTTCCCTAAAATGTGCCACACTCTGCGAAAACCACAAATGCAAACAAAACCGGAAACTTCTCTTCTTCCCATCTTTAATATTCTGGTCTACTGATCCGAAAATCTTTTTCTGACACACGTCAAAATCGGGATGAGACAGACGCAAGTGGGAAAAAGAGCAAATAGATCCAAAACATGTCCCGCGAAAAAAGCCGTCGAGGACAGGCCCCCAGGATATTTCCCCAACGTTTTCTGTTCCGCATTCACGCACTCGAGTACCGAACACGTGTTCCTTCACAAAGAGTCCATACGCGCCGAAAGTTCTGCGGTAAGTGAGAACTTTAAAAGCCCTGTATATTCATCTCTTCGCACATGTCGTGTTTGACGCAAATCGGAAAACTTTATTTTTGGAAGACTGAATCATTTTTATTTTTCATACTATACTGCTATAGGAATATCTTATTCAAAACTCCAGGGGATAACCATTTTTTTTGTTATTTTCGTCACATATTGAAGTCTGGAGTTGAGATTTCATTTCGATATTCTGCCATAGTATTTCATAGAACTGATTTGTTGAATGTTATCAGTGAATGTCAGTCATGCATCAAGGAATACTTTAAAGAGAGATAACTGGTTCACAGAAGAAGAACTGATGTCTGGGAATGCAATATTCTACGAGATCTGTCTGTCAAAATATCTTATATTCACTTTGGGAAATAAAAAATTATTTCAGTTAAAAAAATATTAGTATCTAAGAAGGTTAGCATTTTGAGCTTATAATTTGAAAAAGCTCAGTTGAAAACATGGAAACCTTACCTGAAACTTGTTCGGTATTTATGCTGAGAATTATAATAATTAGCTAAGTGTGACCTTACCTACCTGCCTACCTGATGGCCGAGTGTCTGGTGCTCGGTACCAAAAATTTCCTGTTCGAATCCCGAAAATGCCATGGATGTTTGTAGTGGTTTAAAATCCAGTTTAAACGGCAGATCCCAATCAAACATAACCGCAGAGTGTTGGGCGTAGGGCTGAAGACCTTCCACGTAAAAACGAAAAAAAAATCTGTCTGGAAATCAGCCAATAAGCAGAAGGCCTTGGCTCCCCATGGGGCTGCTGCGAACGTTGAAAAAAAATGTGCTGGGGCACCATTATGCATGAACCACTTGTTTTGCTGCACTGTACTCGGCACTTATTACAGTAGTTTTTTTTTTTTTCATCTACTAAATGTTATTTGGGATTCAATGTTCTATGACAATTTTTTATTTCTTTTATTATCTATTAATACACCTCTGATTTGTCTCTACTTCAATGAAATATTAGTTATATACTAATTTATATGCTAATTTTTATATATAACATATCAATACCAAAATATCTAGGTCAGTAACTGGTGAGAGAAAAAAATAAAGTCTTAATAACTGCTATATAAGATACTTTCATTTGATAAGAAATATAACAATCTTTTAGGTTTTTTTTAGATTTTTAATTTAAAAGTGTGTTTAAATTTAATTAATAGACTACATTATATGTCATTCTTAATCAATATATTTCACAAATATGAAACTTTCAATGCGGGTATAGTTTTAAAAAAGCATAAAGAAATATGTGAAAGACTTTTAACTTTAAGTGTTAACTTTAAAAGTGAAAACTTTAAGCCAAGAAAATCCCCCAAAAAATCGATTTCAAGAGAAATTTTTCCCTTTCGGAACCCATGGAAAATTTTTTCCCTAAAATGTGCCACACTCTGCGAAAACCACAAATGCAAACAAAACCGGAAACTTCTCTTCTTCCCATCTTTAATATTCTGGTCTACTGATCCGAAAATCTTTTTCTGACAGACGTCAAAATCGGGATGAGACAGACGCAAGTGGGAAAAAGAGCAAATAGATCCAAAACATGTCCCGCGAAAAAAGCCGTCGAGGACAGGCCCCCAGGATATTTCCCCAACGTTTTCTGTTCCGCATTCACGCACTCGAGTACCGAACACGTGTTCCTTCACAAAGAGTCCATACGCGCCGAAAGTTCTGCGGTAAGTGAGAACTTTAAAAGCCCTGTATATTCATCTCTTCGCACATGTCGTGTTTGACGCAAATCGGAAAACTTTATTTTTGGAAGACTGAATCATTTTTATTTTTCATACTATACTGCTATAGGAATATCTTATTCAAAACTCCAGGGGATAACCATTTTTTTTGTTATTTTCGTCACATATTGAAGTCTGGAGTTGAGATTTCATTTCGATATTCCTGCCATAGTATTTCATAGAACTGATTTGTTGAATGTTATCAGTGAATGTCAGTCATGCATCAAGGAATACTTTAAAGAGAGATAACTGGTTCACAGAAGAAGAACTGATGTCTGGGAATGCAATATTCTACGAGATCTGTCTGTCAAAATATCTTATATTCACTTTGGGAAATAAAAATTATTTCAGTTAAAAAAAACATTAGTATCTAAGAAGGTTAGCATTTTGAGCTTATAATTTGAAAAGCTCAGTTGAAAACATTGAAACCTTACCTGAAACTTGTTCGGTATTTATGCTGAGAATTATAATAATTAGCTAAGTGTGACCTTACCTACCTGCCTACCTGATGGCCGAGTGTCTGGTGCTCGGTACCAAAAATTTCCTGTTCGAATCCCGACGGTGCCATGGATGTTTGTAGTGGTTAGGAATCCAGTTTAAACGGCAGATCCCAATCAAACATAACCGCAGAGTGTTGGGCGTAGGGCTGAAGACCTTCCACGTAAAAACGAAAAAAAATCTGTCTGGAAATCAGCCAATAAGCAGAAGGCCTTGGCTCCCCATGGGGCTGCTGCGAACGTTGAAAAAATGTGCTGGGGCACCATTATGCATGAACCACTTGTTTTGCTGCACTGTACTCGGCACTTATTACAGTAGTTTTTTTTTCTTTTTCATCTACTAAATGTTATTTGGGATTCAATGTTCTATGACAATTTTTTATTTCTTTTATTATCTATTAATACACCTCTGATTTGTCTCTACTTCAATGAAATATTAGTTATATACTAATTTATATGCTAATTTTTATATATAACATATCAATACCAAAATATCTAGGTCAGTAACTGGTGAGAGAAAAAAATAAAGTCTTAATAACTGCTATATAAGATACTTTCATTTGATAAGAAATATAACAATCTTTTAGGTTTTTTTAGATTTTTAATTTAAAGTGTGTTTAAATTTAATTAATAGACTACATTATATGTCATTCTTAATCAATATATTTCACAAATATGAAACTTTCAATGCGGGTATAGTTTTAAAAAAAGCATAAAGAAATATGTGAAAGACTTTAACTTTAAGTGTTAACTTTAAAAGTGAAAACTTTAAGCCAAGAAAATCCCCCCAAAAAATCGATTTCGAAGAGACATTTTTCCCTTTCCGAACCCATGGAAATTTTTTTTCCCGAAATTTTAAACACTCTCCGAAAACCACAAATGCAAACAAAACCGGAAACTTCTCTCCCCATCTTTAATATTCGGGTCTACTGATCCGAAAATCTTTTTCTGACAGACGTCAAAACCGGGATGAGACAGACGCAAGTGGGAAAAGAGTAAATAGATCCGAAACATGTCACGCGAAAAAAGCCGTCGAGGACGCCCCCAGGATATTTCCCCAACGCATTCACGTCCTAGAGTACTGAACACGTGTTCCTTCACAAAGAGTCCATACGCGCCGAAAGTTCTGCGGTAAGTGAGAACTTTAAAAGCCTTGTATATTCATCTCTTCGCACATGCCGTGTAGGACGAAAATCGGAAAACTTTATTTTTGGGAGACTGCATCATTTTTATGTTTTCCATATGCTGCTATAGGAATATCTTATTCAAAACTCGAGGGGATAACGATTTTTTTTCCGTCACATTTTGAAGTCTGGAGTTGAGATTCATGGCATAGTATATGATAGAAGAACTGATTTGTTGAATGTTATCAGTGGATGCCAGTCATGCATCAAGGAATACTTTAAAGTGAAATAACTGGTTCATAGAAGTAGAACTGATGATGACAGGGAATGTGATATTCTACTATACCAGTCTGTCAAAATATCTTCTATTTATATTGGAAATGAAACTGATTTCAGTTTTTTAAAAAAATTTGGATCAAAGAGGGTTACAATTTTTAGCTGATAAATTAAAAAGCGCAGTTGAAAACATTGAAAACTTAGCTGAAACTTTTTTGGCATTCATGCTGTAAATTATAATAATTTAGCTAAGGGACCTGATAGAAAATAATAGCCGAGTGGCTAGCGCTCGGTACTACAAGTTTCGGGTTCAAATTCCAGCGGTGCCATGGATGTTTGCAGTGGTTAAGAATCCACTTTAAACGGTAGGTCCCGATCAAACACAACCGCAAAGCGTTAGGCGTAGGGATGAAAACCTTTCCTGTAAAAACAAAAAAAAATCTGTCTCGAAATCTGCCAATAGGCAGAAGGTCTTGGCTTCCCTTGGGGCTGTTTCGAACGACGAAAATATGCGCTGGGGCCCCATTATGCATGAACCACTAGTTTTGCTGCACTGTAGTCGGCACATTTTACATAAGTATTTTTGCGATTTTCACTAAATAATTGTTATTTGGGATTCAATGTTCTATGGCAATTTTTCATTTATTTTATTGTCTATTAATACATTTCTGAATTGTCTTCACTTCAATGAAATACTAGTTATATACACTATTTGTTATATGTGGCATATCAATACCAAAAGAGTCTAGGTCAGTAACTAATAAAAAAAATTAAAGTCGAATTAACTATATACTATAAGATATTTTCATTTTAAAAGAAACACAACAAACAACAACAGTTTTTATCTATTTTTAATTTAAAGTGTATCTAAATTTAATTAATAGACTACATTAGTCGTTTTTATTCTATATATTTGACAAATATTAAACTTTTTATGCGAGTATAGTTTTAAAAAATCATAAAGAAATAGGTGAAAGAGCTTATTTTTATTTAGCTTTTTCGCCTACTGTGAGAAAACTAAAGCAATACTGGAACTCATAGTGAAAACTTTAAGTCAAGAAAATCCCCCAAAAAATCGATTAAAATGAGACATTTTTCCTTTCGAAACCCATGGAAATTTTTTCCCTAAAATTTGCCACACTCTGCGAAAACCACAAATGCAAACAAAACCGGAAGCTTCTCTTCTTCCCATCTTTAATATTCTGGTCTACTGATCCGAAAATCTTTTTCTGACAGACGTCAAAACCGGGATGAGACAGACGCAAGTGGGGAAAAGAGTAAATAGATCCGAAACATGTCACGCGAAAAAAGCCGCTGAGGACGCCCCCAGGATATTTCCCCAACGCATTCACGTCCTAGAGTACTGAACACGTGTTCCTTCACAAAGAGTCCATACGCGCCGAAAGTTCTGTGGTAAGTGAGAACTTTAAAAGCCTTGTATATTCATCTCTTCGCACATGTCGTGTAGGACGAAAATCGGAAAACTTTATTTTTGGAAGACTGCATCATTTTTATTTTTTCCATATAATGCTATAGGAATATTTTATTGAAAACTCCATGGGATAACCATTTTTTTTTTCTTTCGTCACATATTGAAGTCTGGAGTTGAGATTTCGTTTCGATATTCATGCCGTAGTGTTTGATAGAAGGATTGATTCGTTGAACGTTATCAGTGGGTGTCAGTCGTGCGCAAGGAATACTTTAAAGTGAGATAACTGATTCATAGTAGAAGAACTGATGACTGCGAATGTGATACTCTGCTAGACCAGTCTGTCAAAATATCTTATGTATTCCCTTTGGAAATAAAACTAATTTCAGTTTTTAAAAAAATAATATCATAGAAAGTTGACATTTAATTATTTAGTGTCAAGAGTTACAAATGATTTAAAGGATTTCATATAATTAAAGCATTCTTTTTCCCTTATGAATCTGTTTTGTTTTTGTTGTTTCTTATCCCACTTGGCTGGCCAAGCCCACGAGCCCATATGGACTCATGATTGAAGGGGAAGGAAGCAACTTCTGTTGTGATGGAGCACCCCGTAGGTAGAAGCCTGACTTTTGCTCCATGACGCTCTTACAGTCATAGAAGACCGGGACCTACGGCTTAAAGCGGATTCCGAACCACTACAAACATCCATGGCACCGCCGGGATTCGAACCCGAAACCTGTGGCACCGAGCGCCAGAGCGCTAGACACTCGGCCATTCAGGTCCCAAATTTGCCAACGGCACGCAGTGTTCCCAGGTGGTCACCCACCCAAGTACTGACCGCGCCCAATGATGCTTAACTTCGGTGATCTAACGAGAACCGGTATATTCAGCATGGTACGAATCTTAGAAATCTAAGAAATATATTAAACACAATTTTTGTCTATGGTTCTTGTAATTTTTTTAGTTATTGTTAAGATTATTAAGCTTTACAAAATCTAATACATTATTAAGTAAAATGGAGAGAAATGATTAATTAATCTCTATACAATATTACAATAATATTAAGCTCCATACAACGTTACAATATTTAGAAAAAATATAATTCCGGACAATCTATGTCGAATCCTTTGGGTTTCTGAGGCTATTTTTAAATTGTTTAAGTAGTAACTTTATTAATTAAAAAAAAAGTTATTCATTTTGCATATTTAATTGTATAAATTTAAGATATGCTTTTAATTTATCAAAAATGTTTTCCTTTGAGAGGTTACTATTCACATTAAAGCCCGAAGAGGTCATATAGTACTTATTCTTGAAGTGCTTGTTATTTACTCAAACAAATCGATTCTATAATTTGCAAAAATAAATACCTAGAGATAAAACTCCTTGAATCGAAATTTTAAATTTTAAATGTAAAGTATTCTAAGCATAATATTTAGAAGAAAATTTGTCTTTATTCGTATGTATCCAAACCAATATTCTTTGAAGCAGATAAAAGTTAACAAAGACACACAATTTGATACATGATTGCTTTCATAAAAGATGAATAGAAAAACGGATCAATAACCATTATAATAGTTTTACGAAGCATTTCATGCGAAAGCAGATTGCTGTATAAAACATGGAAATTTTACGTGGATTTTTATTAAATAACAAAAAGTAATATAGAGCCAAATATATTGTTTTTAGCGAATAAGAAATATAAACTTAGCCTTATATTATGATTTATGCAATTGTTCATAAAAAAAGTTTGGATGCTTACAATTTTTTTAATATATTTATTTTTCGTTTTATTAAAAAATAATTTTGAAAACTCATGATTGAAGAAAAAATTTTTTTTTGTAGATTATACTTCGTTTCTAATTAACAGTCTATTTTTTTCATTTCCATTGTTGAATATAAAATTCAACTATTCTAATAACAAAATTAAAATTACTTTTGAAAATATTTAAAAGAAGTTCTAAAATAGAAACACCACTGATCAACTTCTTTATAAGAAGTATTTCTTTATTTTTTTTTTTCGAAATGAAAAAAAGAAATACTTCTCATCAAGCAGGTTTTTTTTTGCATGCTGGAAAAAATTCTATGATAAAAAAAACAATTCTTTAATTTAAAAAAATCGATTAAAAAGTTTTTAATCACTTCTATGATTAAAAAGTACTCTGGTCTTGTCCATTGTCTTAGTGTGTGTAAACAAATTTGGAGGGGGAGAGGGATAAAGAAGGAGAATTAAAGAGTAGTGGAAGAAATAAGGAAGCAAATAATTGGATGAATAGTGTTGACGTTTCTTTAAATAATATCATGATATACACTGACCCTCTTAAAATCAACGTCCACGCACAGTTCTATAGTTATATAATGCTACAAGCCACATATATTCATTACTCAATGACGTCACTTATATAAAGCGCTCCAAATATGAATGCTGCATTTGTTAAACTTCCAGCCTGAGGCGGTACTCAGGTTGTTCATCTCTAAATGATTTGTTTTGCTTCCTCGAATTTTGCTACCACCATAGTTCCATGTAAACAGACATTATAAAGATTTCACTTATTTTTGGATTTCACACGTATAAACTTTTTAACTGTGGCTTTTTTTGTTGTATTTAGTTAAATCTCACCAATAACTTTCATATTAACTCTTTATCACTAGTGTAACACAACTGTATCTCGAGATATAACAGCAGAATCAGAGTCTGCAGCGCCACATTGTAAGTCAGCTGCCTATCCTTCCCGCTCTCCGCTAATTGGTGGGGACCTGTTTGCCGAGAGGCTAGCGCTCTGGCACTCGGTACCACAGGTTTCGGGTTCGAGTCTTGGTGGTTTCGAGTTTATAGTGGTTCGGAATCCACTTTAAACTGTAAGTCCCCGTCAGTTTAGCCTAACGTGTGCATGAGATGACCGTAGAGCGACAAACCAAACCCCGATACATGGTGCGTAGCTGCTCCTTCATAGACTTAAGTTTTTCAACTTTCCTTTACGCAATGTTATAATTAGTTTTCGACGTTATATATAATTTTGAATTTATTACTATTTCAAATTTGCCATGTAAACGTAACGCTTCAATCCTGAACTGGCTATTCATACCGATTTTAAAAATGTTTTCACGTCACAATTATTTTCAGTGCAACACTAAATTGTCCAATGACTTATACAAGTTACTAAATGTGAAGGCAACTAAATTTTAAAAAAATATTTTTGTATATTTCTTTGTAAAACATTAAAATATAAATAAATATTATAACTGTTTTCATTACATATATTGCATTTAGGTTAAAGTTACATATCTTTTTAGCATTCATGAATTTAAATATCTTTTATAATGTTTATTGGTAAATTATTTTCATTTATCCTTACTCGTAGATATTTTAGTAAATCAAAAATTGTGATGATATATTTCCAATATATTATAAATCTGGAAGTTTAAATCATAAACAATAACAAAATCAAAACAAAAATAGTAATAATAGTAAAAAAACCAAATAATAATAATAATAATAAATCATTCTGTAAACAATATCTGGACTGACAAAATTTTGCATGGTTGAAAAGTGTACTCTCAGCAAATAATATCTTCTAGTGTTCGTCTTCATTTTCTCCAGATACCAGCTACAAAAGTGGGTGTATCGCAACTTCACCCACATCATTGTCTAATAGAGTGAAGCACTGGGGGAAAATGTTGTGTTGACGTAATAGTAGTAAAAGTAGTGGAATTTAAAATAACAGTGGAGCCAGTAGTTTCATTTTAATATTAAAACTGATTCCCTGAAATTAAGTATTTAGAGAAAAATATTAGTTTATTTAAGCATTTAAAATGACTATTACAATTTAAAAGTTAAATTTGACATTTTTTTTTGTTTTTGAAATAGAAAAGATAAAAAATTTCAAAAGCATGTTGATAACATAAAAATGCAAAAAAAAAAAAAAATTTCTTGTTGTTTTAAAATTGTATTTAATTTTTTTTAATTATATATCTTTAATAATTCTTATATTGATCACCTGTCTACAAATTTTTTTACCATTATTTTTATATTATAATACAATGGTATTTATTGCAATGCTGTATTATACCATATTACAATAGTATTTATTACAATACTTTTACTTGATGCATTACAATGCAGGAATTAAATTGACTAGAACTTCATGTATTTTGGTTGTATCACGTATGTCAGTACAAGTAAAAAATTGTAAGAGTATATTATATACACGACATTTTTATTCATAAATTATTGTTCGTTTCCCTTTTTTTTTAATTTTGACGAATGAGAACCAGGCAGTTTTACATTCTTCTTCGAAAGAAATTTAAGAAAGAGTATAATAAATATCTTCTTCCAAGGATATATTTTAATTTCTATAAAAAATTTCAACAAACCCTATGTTCCAAATACTGTAAAGAACCCTCTGAATAGGAACCTGACCCAAAACGTATTCTATGTCAAAAGATAAATGCACATCATGTCCTAAAATTCAACCTGGCTAGAAAAGTTATGTTAAAAACTCAGATAACTATTAAAAAAATTTCATTCAACAAAGCATTACAAAAAAATTTTATATATGTAACCCTCATCGACGGCGCAACAATCCCCATGGTGCCCCAAGGATGTCTGCCTAACGGCAGATTTTTGGGCAAGAGATGTTTTTGTTTTTACGGGGTAATTTTGTCAGCCTTACGCTCTACGGTCATATTAGAAAAGGACCTAAGGTTTAATGTGGATTCCGAACCACTACAAACAGCCACGGACTCGAACCCGAAATCAGTGGCACCGAGGGCTAGTCACTCAGCCATCAGGGTTCGCATATATATATAGTAGTTGATTATAAGAAGTGCATATGCATTATAAATAAATATATATGTATATATGTGACCCTATTTTTTTCTTATTATTACTTTATTATATACTTTTAAATTAACCAAAATATTTACATATGCATTTAGATTGACTCGTGACAAAAAGTATCTAATCCCGTTAATTTCTTTCGCCGTTAATAATTTAAAAGGGAACTATCTCAGATCTTCAACCAAAATTAATAAGAAAGACAAAGAAAACTGAAACAAATATAGGGTAAAAAAAAACATATCTCACAGATTCTTCTCCTGTCAAAATCCCCTGCAACACATCAAGGCTTTTTCTTTCCGCAAACGTTACAAAAAAGAAAAAAAAAAAAAAAGAATAAAAAGAAAATTCTACACGAAGGCTCTCAAACAATCCTTTAAATATTCGGGGTATGTGGCATCGCATTTGACCGGAAACACTTTCCGTCCTCCAGCCAGAACGATAGAGGACGACGCAACGAATCAAAAACTCTGCCTCGCAAAGAATGCGAAAAATCATTCGGAACATCGTAAAAAAAAAAAGAAGAAAGAACACACCTCCATAAAATAAAAGAAGAAGAGAGTCGTAAAAAAACAAAAGATTCTGCTGCCAGTAATCTGTGGTAAAGTGGATTAAAGTCGCATTTTTCTTTTCGTTTCGAGTCTCATTAAGTTTGTTCGTCTCACTGATCTGGACTGTCTACTTTGGAAGGGCAGCACTAATCTTTTTACGACGACTGCACCCCACCCCCACCCCTTCCTTCCACCCTCTTTTGCCAAACGATTTTTAGAGCTTCCTCTCTCGACCACCCTAACCTTGGTTTCCGGTCTTTTCAAGCTCACTATCTTCAGAGATTTTTTTTAAGTTTCTTTTCAAGTTTATTTTCATAAAGGATTTTTATGAGAGATGTAAATGAGTGTTGTCGTCTTTATTTACGTCCAAAAGAAAGCGGGAGTAATAGAAAAATAAATAAAAGTTTTAGTTAAATTTGCATCACTTTAGTATAATGATACAACATCACATTGTAATGCTTTGGATAATTTATTTTAGGTAATAATTTAATTTTATAAAAATTATCAGGGTAATTGAATATTTTATAAGTTGTCTTGAATGATAATATGTTGTAACAATTGTAATGTAATGTATAGTACAGATAGTAATATAATACTATTGTCATGAGCAATATTATTTTTAACAGTAGTGATAGCAATAGAATAACACAGAAATTTTCAAAATTCACTTTCCCGAGAAAGGTTAATGGAACTTCAATTTAAGTCGCTAGTTGGTTTGGCAGCAGAGCTGTCGCAGTTCAGAAGATCAATACAATATACACTAAACTACCAGAGAGGTTATATACAAATTAATTTTCCATTAATTAGTATTATTCCATTAATTAGTTACTTTCGCCATTAGTAGTTTAAGAAGGAACAATCTCAAATCTTCAACCAAATTAATAAAAAGACAAAGTAACAGAAACAAATACAGGGTACAAAAAAACATATTTCACAGATTCTTCTGCAACATTTCCACACATCAAGGTTTCTTCTTTCCTCAACATTCAAAAAAAAAAAATTCTACACCGAAAGCTTTCGAACAATCCTTTAACTATTCCGGGGTATGTGGCGTTGCATTTGACCGGAAACACTTTCCGTCCTCCACCAAGAACGACAGAGGACGACGCAACGAATCAAAAACAATGCATCGCAAGAACGCGAAAAATCATTTGGAACATCGTAAAGAAAAAAAAGAAGAAAGAACATGCCACCCCCATAAAATAAAAGAAGAGAGTGAAGAGGAAGAAAGAAGAGCCTCGTAAAAAAACAAAACATTCTCTGCTAGTAATCTGTGGTAAAGTGGATTAAAGTCGCATTTCTCTTTCGTTGCGAGTCTCATTAAGTTTGTTCGTCTCATTGAGCTGGAATGTCCACTTTGGAAGGGCAGCACTAATCTTTACGACGACTTTCCACCCCCCTCACACACCCCTCGTCCATCCTCTTTTGCCAAACGATTTTAGGGAGCTTCTTCCTCCTCGACCACTCTAACCTTGGTTTCCGGGTTTTTCAAACTTACTATCTTCTGAGAATTTTTTTTTTTTAACTTTCTTTCTTTTCAAGTTTATTTTCATAAAGGATTTTTATGAGAGATGTAAATGAGTATTGTGTCCGTTATCGTCTTGACTTGCATCCGAAAGAAAGCGGGAAAACTGTAAGTAATAGTGAAGTAATAGGAAAATAAATAAAAGTTTTATTTAGAAATGCATTCATTTAAGTACAGTAATACACATCAGATTGTAATTCTGTGGATAATTTATTTTAGATCATAATTTAATTTTATAAAAATTGTCATGGTAATTGAATATTTTATAAATTGTCTTGAATGATATTACGTTGTAACAATTGTAATATAATAGATAGTACAGATACTATTTTGAATGATATAATGTTTAACAACTGACAAAGTAATAAAGTATTAAATTGTCAAAAGCAGTGTTATTTTTAACAGTAGCCATTGCAATAGAATAAAATAAAAATTTTCATGAATGATATTTGTAACAACTGTAATATAATAGATAGTATGGATACCATTTGGAATGATATAGTATTTAACAATTGAAATAATAATAAAATATTGTATTGTCACCAATAATATAATTTTTAACAGTAGTCATAGTAATAGATTAACAAAGAAATTTTGATGAATGACATTATACTGTGTTGTTGTTATTAATTCTCCTGGTTCAGAAAAGCCTACACCAAGTCCAAAGGACCCCTATGGAGTCGATGGCCTTGACTAAAGGTAGGATGCAGCTTTATTTTTAGCGAGGAACCACGAGGGTTGAAGACTGGGCTCAAGACAACGCTTTACGATCCTATTAGACAGGGATCTACAGTTTAAATTGGATTCCAAACTACTACAAACATCCATGGCACAGCCGGAACTCGAACCCAAAACCTGCGGCACCGAGCGCCAGGGCGCTGGTCACTCGACCATCAAGCCCCACATATACATATTAGTGCTTTAAAAAAGTGCATATGCATTATAAATATTTACATATATGTATGACCCTATTTTTTCTTTTTCTGTTTTATTCTAAATAATGCAATTATATGATTTTTAAATGAACCAAAAAGTTTACACAAGCATTTATATTGACTCGCGACCAAAAAAAATCTGATACTACTAATTGCTTTCGCCTGTAAATAGATTAAAAAGGAAACAATCTCAAATCTTCAACCAAAATTAATAAAAAAGACATAGAAAACTGAAACAAATACAGGATACAAAAAAAAAAAAAAAAAAAAATTCACAGATTCTTCTCCTACCAAAATCACCTGCAACACATCAAGGTTTATTCTTTCCGCAAATGTTACAGAAAAAAAATCCTACACCGAGGGCTCTAAAACAATCCTTTCAAAATCCCGTGGTATGTGGCATCGCATTTGACCGGAAACACTTTCCGTCCTTCCACCATGAACGATAGAGGACGACGCAACGAATCAAAAACCATGCATCGCAAGAATGCAAAAAATCATTCGGAACATCGTAAAAAAAGAAGAAGAAAGTATACCATCCCTTCATAAAATAAAAGAAGAAGAGAGTGAAGAAGAAGAAAGAAGAGCCTCATAAAAACCAACAAATTTTGCTGGTAGTAATCTGTGGTAAAGTGGATTAAAGTCGCATTTTTCTTTCGTTTCATGTCTCATTAAGTTTTGTTCGTCTCACTGATCTGGAATGTCCACTTTGAAAGGGCATCACTAATCTTTACGACGACTGTCCCTCCGCCACCCACCTCGTGCACCCTCTTTTACCAAACGATTTTTAGGAGCTTCCTCTCTCGACCACCCTAACCTTGGTTTCCGGGCTTTTCAAGCTTACTATCATCAGAGACCTTTTTTATTTTTTTTTTTAAACTTTCTTTTAAATTTTATTTTCGTAAAAGATTTTTATGAGAGATGTAAATGAGCGTCGTGTCTTTTATCGTCTTTACATGCATTCGAAAGAAACGGCGGGGAAGTAAAGTTTAGAAAAATACATAAAATTTTTAATTAGAAATGCATCATTTCAGTATAGTAGTACACATCAGACTGTAATGCTTTGGATAATTTATTTTAGGTAATAATTTAATTTTATAAAAATTATCAGGGTAATTGAATATTTTATAAACTGTGTTGAATAATATTATGCTCTAACTACTGTAATGTAATAGATAGTACAGATACCATTTTTAATTATATAATGTTAAATAACTGACATAGCAATAAAATATTATATTGTCATATGCAATGTTATTTTTTAACAGTAGTCCTTGTAATAGAATAAAATAGAAATTTTCATGAATGACATTTGTAACAATTTTAACGTATTAGATAATACAGATACCATTTTTAATGATATAATGTTTAACAATTGACATAGTAATAGAATAATATAATGTGACGAGTAATATTATTTTTAACACTAGTCATAATAATAGAATAACAAGGAAAGTTTGATGAATGACATTATGTTGTATTGTTGTTATTAATTCTCCTGATTCAGGAAAGCCTACACCAAGTAGAAAGGTTCCCGTCGCAGTTGAAGTCCATGACTAAGGGTAAGATGTAGCTTCATTTTTAGCGAGGAACTACGAAGACTGAAGACTGAGATCAAGACAATGCTCTACGATCCTATTAGACAGGGACCTACAGTTTCAAGTGGACTCCGAACCACTACAAATATCCATGGCACAGCCGGCACTCGAACCCGAAACTTGTGGCACCGAGCGGGAGAGTGCTAATCGCACGGCCATCAGGCCCCACATATACATATTGTAGCACATTAAAAAGTACATGTGTATTATAAATAATTATATATATGTATATAGGGCCCTATGTTTTCCTTTTTCTGTTTTATGCTAAAAAATACATTTATATAATTTTTTAATGAACCAAAAAGTTTATATACACATTTAGTTTATCTCTCAATCAAAAAGAACTATCGCTGATTGCTTTAGACGTTAATAATTTAAAAAGGAGTCTCTTAAAAAATCTGAAAAACCATCAACCAAAATTAAAGAGACAAAGAGACAAAAAAATACATGATACCAAAAAAAAAAAAAAAAAAAAAAAAAAAAAACATATTTCACAGATTCTTCTAATGTCAAAATCACCAGCAACATTTGCCACACATCAAGGTTTCTCCTTTCCTCAACAATAAAAAAAAAAAAAAAAAATATTCTACACCGAAAGCTCTCAAACAATCCTTTCAAAATTCCGGGTATGTGGTGTCGCATTTGGCCGGAAACACTTTCCGTCCTCCTCCAAGCACTATAGAGGACTACGCAACGAATCAAAAACAATGCATCGCAAAGAATGCGAAAAATCATTCGGAACATCGTAAAAAAAAAAAAAAAAAAAAAAGAAGAAAGAACACCCCTGCCCATAAAATAAACGAAGAAGACAGTGAAGAAGAAGAAAGAAGAGCCTCGTAAAAACAAAAGATTCTCTGCAGAGTAATGTGTGATAAAGTGGATTAAAGTCGCATTTTTCTTTCGTTTCGAGTCTCATTAAGTTTGTTCGTCTCACTGATCTGGAATGTCCACTTTGGAAGGGCAGCACTAATCTTTACGACGACTGCACCCCCCACCCCCGTCATCCACCCTCTCTTGCCAAACGATTTTTAGGGAGTTTCCTCTTGACCACTCTACCCTTGGTTTCTGGGCTTTTCAAGCTTACTATCTTCAGACATTTTTTTTTTTAACTTTCTTTTCAAGTTTATTTCATAAAGGATTTTTATGAGAGATGTAAATGAGTGTTGTCGTCTTTATTTACGTCCAAAAGAAAGCGGGAAAAAAAGTTTAGAATACCTGGGGTTCATAGGAAAATAAATAAAAGTTTTAGTTAGAAATGTATCATTTAAGTATAAGGATACAACATCAGATTGTAATGCTTTTGGATAATTTATTTTAGGTAATAATTTAATTTCATAAAGTTTATCATGGTAATTGAATATTTTATAAATTGTCTTGAATGACAATTTATTGTACAGTAATAGATAGTAGAGATACCATTTTGAAAGATATAATGTTTTGCAACTTGCATAGTAATAGAATATTATACTGTCATGAGCAATATATTTTTAACGATTGTCATAATAATAGAATAACATACAAATTTCCATATATGATATTATGTTGAAACGGGCCTGAATGGCCAAGTGGCCAGCGCACTGACGCTCGGTACCATAAGTATCGGGTTTGAATCCGGCGGTGCCCTGGATGTTTTTAGAAATTCGGAATCCACTTTAAACCGTAGGTGCCGGTCTAACATAATCGTAGAGCTTTGCGTGGGTTTCGTTCTCTCCGGTCCTTAGCTTATCTTCAAGCTACACACACCTCCTGGTTAGTGTTAAGTGAGTAACGTTGGCGCAGCGGTTACCTTAATGCATCAAAGACAAGTGTGTGTATGTAAGTGTTTGCCAGCTACATTAGAAATATATATATAAAACCCTATATTTTTCTGTTTCTATTTTATACAAAATAATACAATTATATACTTTTAAATGAACCAAAAAGTTTACATATACATTTAGATTGACTCGCGACAAAAAGTTCGCCGTTAATAAAAAAGTAACTATCAAAAAAGGAAATTTCAAAAGGAACTATCTCAAATCTTCAACCAAAATTAATAAAAAAGACAAAGAAATAGAAACAAATACAGGATAAAAAAAACATATTTCACAGATTCTTCTCCTGTCAAAATCACCTGCAACATTGTCACACATCAAGGTTTCTTCTTTCCACAAACGTTAAAATAAAAAAAATCCTACACCGAAAGCTCTCAAACAATCCTTTAAAAATTCGGGTATGTGACACCGCATTTGACCGGAAATACTTTCCGTCCTCCACCAAGAGCGATAGAGGACGACGCAACGAATCAAAAACAATGCGACACAAGAATGCGAAAAATCATTCGGAACATCGTAAAAAAAAGAAGAATAAAGAACACCTTTACCCCCATAAAATAAAAAGAAGAAGACAGTGAAGAAGAAGAAAGAAGAGCCTCGTAAAAAACAAAAGATTCTCTGTAGTAATCTGCGATAAAGTGGATTCAAATCGCATTTTTCTTTCGTTTTCGAGTCTCATTAAGTTTGTTCGTCTCACTGATCTGGAATGTCCACTTTGGAAGGGCAGCACTAATCTTTACGACGACTGCACCCCCCACCCCCGTCATCCACCCTCTCTTGCCAAACGATTTTTAGGAGCTTCCTCTCTCGACCACTCTAACCTTGGTTTCCGGGCTTTTCAAGCTTACTTTTTTCAGAAATTTTCTTTTCTTTTTTTTACTTTCTTTCTTTTCAAGTTTATTTTAATAAAAGTTTTTTATGATAGATGCAGATGAGTATCGTGTCTGTTATCATCTTTACTTGCATCCGAAAGAAAGGAGAAAAAAAGGTTTAGAATAGTTGGAGTACTAGGAAAATACACTCATGTCCATAAATTAAGGATAATTCAGATCACACAGAAATTGAACTCTAAAATAAAAATTTCACCTGTAGAATTATCACACACATCTTGAAGAAGAATATGCAAGTTACAGGAAACCACCAGATGGCGCAGATAGTACGTCACAATGACGAGAGTGTAAGAGAGGGGTATATAAGGAATGGTGGCTGTTACGTCGAAACCCAGTTCCCCCGGCTTAGGGGAGGTCAACGCCCTATGTCCAGAAAAACATCCTGTTTGTGGGGGTGTCTGGCAGGGGGTGAGGGCCAGGGAGAGAAAGAAGGAATGTAAGTAAAACGAGTTGAAACTTAGCGACCGAAGGAAAAGGTTCGTGTTAGCAGTCCATCCATGAGTGGCGATGGCTGTATAATTCATTGAGTTCAACCCCAGCGACCATCAAGAAAGGTTGCTTGTGGCAGTCCATCCATGAGCGCGATGACTGCATAAATAATTCAGTGTAACCCTCAAGTGAAAGGTTATGTGGGCAGTTCCATCTACGAGTTTGATGACTGCCAAAAATAAAGGAGTTTTATTTACATACAGTCCACTGTGTTGAGTATTATTTCCATTAACTGAGTATGTGTCATTTTTGGAATTTGTATCTTGAGTCCGAGCTATCGAACAGTGGCAAAGAAGTGAAATTGTTCACAAGCGCATGGTTATGGTTATGGCACAAAGGAAGCATTTGGATGATTTTTTACGTGGTAGAATTATTGGACGACTGGAATGTGGTTTACCCAGCTGGAAGTATCCGAGGAACTTGGAATCTCCCAGAGTGTCACCTCCAGGCTTTGGCAACGATTCCAAGATGATGATAATGTTACAGCACAGGTCGCCCCCGAGTTACAACGCCGAATGAGGACCGGTATTTAGCAGTTACTGCCAAAAGAAACAGACGGAGCACAGCATCAGACCTGTCTCGTCAGCTCTCTTCAGCTACCGGTACAACAGTTTCAAGTCAGACCGTGTACAGACGCTTAGGGCACATTGGTCTATATGCTCGTAGGCCTGTCACATGTGTTCCACTTACCGCAACTCACTGTCGCCTGCGATTAACCTGGAGTAGAGAGCATGCATTGTGGACACCGCAACAGTGGTCTTTCTTGTGTGATGTTTCCCGACGAGTCCAGGTTTAGTTTGCAGTCTGATTCTCGCCGGACTTTCATATGGAGAGCGCCAGGTACCCGTTACTACCAAGAGAACACCATTGAACGACACCGTTACGGTGGTGCAGGATGGCTCGTTTGGGGAGGAATTATTCTTGGTTCCAGAACTGACCTGCATGTTCAGAGTGTAACGATGACAGGCCACATCTATCGGGAAGTCATTCTGGAACAACATGTACGTTTGTTTCGGGGCGCCATGGGTGCTGAATTTCTGTTTATGGTTGACAACGCCCGTCCTCACCATGCAAACATTGTAGACGAATGCCTTCAATTGGAGGATATTACCCGTATGTATTGGCCAGCATACTCACCGGACTTGAATCCAATAGAGCATGTGTGGGATATGCTTGGCCGACGAATTGCAGCCCGTCAACCCCCTCCCACCTGTCAACCGGAACTTCGGAGGGCATTGCTTGATGAGTGGTGTAATATTCCCCAAGATCAGATTGATGGGTCATGGTCCCTTTCCAGCATACCTATACAGGTTTAACATTAAAGATACGGACAATTGCATTTGTGGCGAAATAGGCACACCGGATCATTATCTATTCTCTTGCTCTCTAACAGTCTCAAATCATGCACTACAACCAAACCCAGAAACATATGAAGCCTGGGCAAAAAAAAAAGCAGCAATCTCTAAAAAAATAAAAAGAAAAAATTATCAAGGTTATGGACTTTGTAACGCAAAATATAGACTATATCACACAATAAAAACCATAAACATGTCAATAATATTGTGATGTAACCATATCCCTTAACAGTTTATGTTTATCTATTTACTATTCATAGTTCATATCACTAAGAACCTTGTGTCAACAATTCTGTACATATGTATATAACTGTTATTCTTTTCTCAAGTTGTCTAAATTCATTTTTAATTTTCCTTTTAATATATATTAGATTTTTATAAGTAGTTTTAGTAGAGCGGTTGCTGGCGGAAAGCATGGAATACATGCTATTCGCCATAAATCACTCAAAAGGCCTAAAGCAAGAGTTCCTAGAACTCCTCACGATTGAGAGCCGTTCTGGCGTGTTGATATGCACCAGACAACTCTCAAAGCGGAACGGACCCAGTGATTATCACTGATTAGCAACAGTGAACTCAGCCAAAGGGCTGCTTGCGTTACCCAGAGTGGTTATTCAATCCTCCTTTCCGTAGTTGTGCAACCAACACTGAAATCCCGTTAATTCGGGAAGGCCAGTGGCACTCCTGCGGCGTTCAAGATCAGATTGATAATTTGATACTCAGCATGCCTAGGCGTTGTAAGGCATGTATTGCATTGTCCGGGCGACATACTCCATATTAACCATCATACTAACCATGTTATACTGTTTTTTGTAAATAGGTTCTTTTTTTAAATTTGCTCCAGGGAGTAAAAATCGCAATTTTTATTAATTATGTCAAACATATAGCATCTGTTTTGCTCTTTACCTTTCGTTTAATAAATAGACTTTACAAATAAGTCAAGTTTGTTTTGCTTCTGTCTCTTTCTTTGCCTGAACTTCATTATCCTTAATGTATGGACATGAGTGTAAATAAAGTCAAGTTTACTATCTTGAGGGATTTTTTTTTTGTCCTTCTTTCTTTTCATGTTTATTTTCATAAAGGCTTTTTATGAGTGATGTAAATGAGCGTCGTGTCCGTTATCGCCTTGACTTGCATCTGGAAGAAACTGCGAAAAAAATTAGTTTAGAATACTTGGGGTAATAGGAAAATAAATAAAAGTTTTAGTTAGAAATGCATCTTTTAAGTATATTAATACACATTAGACTGGAATGCTTTGGATAATTTATTTTAGGTAATAATTTAATTTTGTTAAATTATCGTGATAATTGAATATTTTACAAATTGTGTGAATAATATTACATGGTAAGTATTGTAATTCAATAGTATAGATACTATTTTGAATGATGTAATTTTTAACCATTGCCATAGTAATAGATTATTATAATGTCATGAACAATATTATTTTCAATAGCTATCTTAGTAATAGAAAAGCATAGAAATTTTCGTGAATCATATTATGTTGTTGTAACGATGAAAATAGATACCATTTTGAATGATAAAAAGTTTAACAACTGATATTGTAATAGAATTTTATATTGTCATGAGTAATATCATTTTTAACACTTGTCATAGTAATAGAATAACATAGAAATTGCCATCAATGGTATTATGTTGTAACACCTGTAATAACAGATAATATAGATGCCATTTTGAGGGGTATAATGCTTAGCAACATACATAGTAAAAGAATATCATGAGTAATACAATTTAGTTAGCTGTAGTCATAATAATAAAAGAACATAAATATTTTCATGGATGATATAATGTTACAACAATTGTTGTGACAATAAAATATTACGAAAACTATCATGAATTAATAGTATGTCTTATAAATTATTTTGGTAGATAGAACATGATAGGGATTTTTTGAATGATTCAATGCTATATCAGTTATAGAAATAAAATATTAAGGTATGGACATGAATGGTGTAATGTTTTAACATTCCCCAAGATAGTATAACGTTAAGGGAGTAATTTGTTTCCCACTTAATTCTTAATTGTATGTTGCTTATTGATTATAGGCAAGAGTGTTTATTATTAGTCTCATATCCAATTGATAGTTAGTTATATCCTATAGATAATTGTTTATTAGTCTGATATCCAATTGATAGCCTGCCAGAAACAATTTCTTTTTTAAATCAATCACATTATTAATAATATTTTTATAACTTTTTGTAATCGCAGTCATTTTCTATTAGGAACCATCGCAATGCATCCCCCAAATGCAAACATTTTCCATTGCTTGTAAATATTCCTCAAATGTTTTGTGAAGCATACAATCACATCTAAGAGGTATGCTTGCACTGTAAGAAAAATTACAATTTTAATGCTTAGCAAATTTAGTGCTAAAATAAAATTAATAAAAATATTTTGATATAAAATTGCATAAATACATGATAAAATATAGAAATTATTTTCACTTTGGTTACTTTCTTTTTTAAAATGGTTTACATGGACAACTAATAAAATGAATACCTAAAAATATATAAGACTGAATTAAAGAGCTATGTTATTTTATGCATGCATATACCTAATTTGTGTGATACTAAACGTGTATCACACAAATTAGGACTGAGATACTAAACGTGTATTACACTAAAAATATTACGGAATATACTATATTTCTAAAGTAATAATTATAATAATATTTTTAATATATATCTTTTAATATATATATTTTTAATATATCTAATAATTATTTTTAACCATCTATAATTATTTTTAACAGCCAAATGCAACAGACAATGTTTCAATAGTAGGGTTTATGCATTTTTTAAATGTTAAAGTTTAGAAAGAATTCTAATTTAGAATTTAGTGTACATAAAAATGAATCCTCCAGAAGAGTAAATAATTAATTTGACTTGAAGGCAATTTTCTAAAAAGAGGAGTTGTGTTAGCCGATTGTAACTGTCAGATGAAAGTAGCATAGGGTAATCTGGCGTTCGGTGCCCCAAGTTTCAGGTTTGAGTCCCGGCGGTGTCATGGTTGTTTGTAGTGGTTCAGAATTCATTTTAAACCGTGAGTCCCAATCTAATATGACTGTAGTGCGTTGGGCATAGGACTGACAACCCCACCCCATAGAAAGAAAATATATCTTGTTGCGGAATATACCAGTACGCAGATGGCCTTGGCCCACCATGGCGCTATTGAGCCATTGAAGAGGAAGAAGAAGACAGGGTAAGTTTTAAATAAAGTGTGGAACTGTTGTAGCTTGTTCTTCTAGAACAGGGGTCTCCAAACTACGGCCCGCCAGTATCATCAATCCGGCCCACGGCAGCGAATAGCTTATTGTTGCTGTAATAAGTTGGATAAAAAAACAGAAGGATAGTAACTCGATTTTATTTACTTGCTAGGTAAAGCTTAATGGCCAGCATAATACACAGAAAATTTAACTTAAGCATAACAACTAACAAATAATTGAAATGAATCCCACCAACATTATAAAGTGAACATCCCGCGGTTATCCTCGGTAGTTATGTTGGGGTAAAGAGTATCGCATATGTATTTATATCGATGTTTTGAATGTATATATCCTGAATCAAACACATGATTTTTATCCAGAAAATACCTCAGGAACGGAAAAGCTAAATTAATGCGAATGAAACAGCTGGGTATACACTTGTAAAAAAATACTAATGAAATTTATGTAATTGTGCTTTTTCACTGACAATAGTGGATCAATTTTATTTGTACCAATTATTAAAAGAGATTTAAGATGCTCATTGGCTAACTTAGGTTGGTAAACATTCTTTGTGTACTTCATTTTGGAGAATGAAGCGAATTTAGCAGGCGTATGCTTGCTCAGAACGCGTACTCAGCGACTAGTCCAGAAATTATAGATAATGGCAGAAAAATTAAAACGGTTTTGGCCCTTGGTACTTACTGGAGTAAACAATATGGTCCGAAGGCTGGAAAGTTTGGAGACCCCTGTTCTAGAAGATTAGACCAAATCTAGAAGTAAAATAAAAATTCAAAATAAATCTGACGAATACTTCACTCACTAATGCATCATTTTAATGCCTAACAAATGAGGCAGTTACGAAAATTCTATTCTTTCTTTCTTTTTTTTTTTTTTTTTTTTTTTTTTTGAATGATAATTATAACACATGATTGCAACCGACTATACATATATCTATAATAAATCAATAGACCTTTTATAATAATACAGAGCAAAAAAAAAGCCTTAGCATCAAAGAATAAGGGCTATCCAATAGTTAACAAAGATAATCAAATAGCCTCAATCCAAAGATTATCCAGTAGCCTCAATACAAATTTTATGGATAATTATAACAATTAATAACCCCAATTACGCTTCTAGATACCTATAATCAATGGATCCTCTATAATTATGTAAAGCGAAAAATAAAGTAGCTTAGTATTCAGAAGCAAAGTTCATCCAATAGTTAGCAATGATTATCTAACAGTCTCGTTCCAAATATTATTAAATAGTTACCAAGGATTATGCAATAGCCTGCATCCAAGGATTAACTGAATGTTAGCAAAGATTATCCAATAATCTCGAAATAGTCTGAGGCTAAAGAAAGTTTTTTTAATGTAGAGAGGGATATAAAAGGAATTGTTATTTATGAGCTATATAATGACAAACAAATAATAGCACATTAAATACTATTTTTGCAGGATTTCGAGAGAAAAGGTTGAATTGAGTTAAATTTTGACTCACCAGACAAAAAACAAATGAATTTTATTTTAAAAAAAGCATAAAAAGACTAATGGGAATATATAATTGTCAAAATTTTAATATGTTGATGGTTAAATAAATATAATTTTAGCCATGTTTTATAGTTTTATTGCAAATGGAAAAAAAATACAATTTTTATTACAACCTGTTGTAAATATTTAAAACATTTCATGCGGCAGTTTTCTTGAAAATTTTTATTACACATATTAAATAATCAAACTTGCTTTACAGACAATTATTGTAACATTCAAAAAAGATTACAGCATTTGTATGCACGCCTTCCACCAAATGTTTAACATAACTGAATGTAAATTGACATTTAACGCTTATTCATATTGACTAATACGATTATTTGAGAAAAATGTTGCATACTATAACAGAAAATAAAGTGAATACAAACTTTATAGAAGTATGTCTAGTTCGTCTAGCCTGAAAATGAACATTTACATAAGGAGGACAGATACCCCTATCGGAAGTATAAATAAAGTTTTTCGGCGCCGGAATGTCGAGACGGTATTGAACATTGAACCACTGGCAAAGGGCCAGCTACCAAGTTCGTTAAAACTACACACGTGCGAAATTTCGGAAAGTAAACTTGTTTTACAAGGGTTTTTATGACTACTTGTACAAATTATACTTACGCAAATAAAGTTTACATCTGAATTTAATTAGCAAAACATAAAAGGGACCGTTTTTCATTAAAAATATTAGCAAGACAATTCTTTTAACTGGAACTTTAATGTGTTGTTAGGGATATGAGATTGTGGTTTCTGTTATGGAATGTTATAGATTCAGCATTATTAAAGGAGCATAATTAAGAGGTCTGAAACATTACATCCTTTTTAGTGATTTCTCTTTTTTGAACGAAAGTAGACAGGAATGACATTTGGATCTTCCCCTTTTTCCAACAAATCTAATGTACGATTTTCATATCTATATATTTATCATGATTGCTTTCAGCAAAGATATGGGAATTTATTTTCAGGGCACTTGTCGAATTTCAAATTCCAAGAGCTTTGATCTTAGTTTTTCGAGCAAAGACGGCATATTTATAGTAGATTCAGGGTTACTCAGTGTGCACCATGCTACACTGTACTACTGTTTTGCTATAGCTTCTGTGTTATCCCCAAGATGATGGATATCGCTGTAAGTTCCACCTCCACTTCGAGCTCAACGGTCAGACTTTCCAGATTTCAAACAAGGAAGCTTTCTGTTCCGAATCTTGTTGAATTTCAAACCTTTTTGAGTTCTGAACCTTGTTGAAAAATAGAAGCTTGTCGTGTTTTGAATGCTATTGAAAGAACAGAACAGATGTTTTCTAAAACTAAACAAATCTTAAAACTAAACATTCTTGAGTCGGATATATCGTAACTATCTTTAGAAAAGTGGGGTGCGGCAGTAGATCTACCTCTCCGTGGTGTACCCTGATAAAGTCTTCGGCGGCTAAAAGATCTACTACTATAGGCATGCAGCAACGCTCCAAAAGTGATCATTTTTTGGGACTTCGTGTAGACTGCGTCTTACAATGGAATGCGGGCGGCCTGTCCCAATCTAAGAAAGTTGAGTTTCAACATTCCCTTACAAGCTACGATATTAAGACTTTCAGTGTGCTTTGACTGTTTACTTTGACTGTATGCACCACATTGACATTTTTGATAGCCCAAATTGCCCCCTCTGTGGGAAAGACGAGATCACTGAGAGATGCCATATAGCAGGATGTCCGGACTTGCGTGCGGATTCCGTGCACTCCATTCCTGCATGTGTTTTAAACTATTTTGATCGCTTAAGAGTTTGTCGTTTTCTCTTGACATTGGAAATAATAACAAGAAGAAATCTTCAGAAAAGTTAATGGAACTTCAATTCAAATCTCTAGTTAGTTTTCGAGCCGAACTCCCCCAGTTTAGAAGACCAATGCTACACTAGACTGTTAGAGTATTATTAAAAAAATTACAACACAAAATTCACCAGAATTTATTGTTTTTTTCTTCAATTTTTTCAATTTTAATATTATTATGTCATGGGCTCGTACAAGAAAATATATAATAAAAATTATCAATATTTTTTTGAATATTATTTTATTTCGGATGTAAAATAGATAAAAATCTTAATTCTGCATCCAAAATGCATTGATTTGAATAGTAAATTAAATTTTCAAAAGTTTTGGATGTTTCGTATACGGTTTTGAAAAATTAATTTTTATTTCACAATAAAATATCTTTAGTAAAATAATTATATCTATAGTAAATTTAATTTTAAAGCTTATATTTATATTTTCAAAAGAAATCTAACTTATTTAATAAGTTTCCATTAAAATAAATTTGGTGTAGCAACAATGACCTACAAAATTCATCGGGAAGAAGCAACTTAATTATCTGTAACCAAAAACACTCATTTTATATTACGCCCTTGAGAACAAATCAGAAAAATCCTTTAAGCATTTCAACTTAATTTTAATTAAAACATTCATCTGTTATTATTAATATAATTGTTGTATCCAGATCATGGCAATTTTTGAAAATTAAACTATATAAAAGCGCAGCTACCTTCCATTGCATAGCAATCTTACTGCAGCAAATCATGCGATCATGATTGTATAAAAGAAAATATGTTTATTTCATTTACCTAAGTTGTAAAAATGTTTGGGGCTCTCGATTTCAGTAAGATTGTTTTCTGTAGCATTCGCAGGTAATCAGATCTAATTATAAATTGGCTTATGCCTAGAGCTTAAGAAAAATAAATATTTTTGTTATGAAACCTACCATAATACAATATTAAATGCTTTCAATAAACATCTATGAATTTTCATTTAATATCTATCCTGTCACATGTAGCTCAAAGAACACTTTTAAAATTTCGAAGTCAAACCTTCTAACTTGCCCAATTTATAACAAGCTGGTCTGCTTTGAACCCACTGGTGACGTCCATTGCAATCATTGCTTTAAAAAACATGGAAACTCGATGATGGTTGTGGCAACGCGTGTAAAGGATCTTGTATCCATATTTAGTCTGCCTGGTGGATTATTTCATACTATACGACACGCAAATGTGAATTTGTTACCCATAAAAGTCCAGTTAGAGAGAAATGTTTTTGCCTCATTGGTTTCGTTAATCCTTTCGTGCAAGCCAATGTTGATAAACTAAAAAAAGAAAAAGAAATAATAAATAAAATTTTACAAATTTTTATATCAACTGAATTTTCGATAGAATTGCATAGCATCTTCAAGTCGTTGATTATTTTTAAATACATATATATAATCATTTTCACGAATTTTTTCCAGAAATAAACACATTTTAAAAACAAAATTTTACTTTGAATTTATAATGTGTTTTTTAATTAAATGCATATAATATTTTTCTAATATTATTTCATTTAGAATTTGATTTTGAAAGTCTGTCATAAAAACGGAGTAAATAAATACTGTATATTTAATTTATTTCTTATTAAATATTTTTCGAAAAACATTTTTTTTTTTTTTTCGAAATGCTTATCGTTGTTTTAATATCCAGTGATTAACAGTGAATACAGTGATTGATAAACTATTTTATTTTAAATAATTTTTATTTTCAAAAACCTACATAAATTAAAATAGTCTTTAATAATTACATAAATTAAAATAGTCTTTATTTTATAGGCATTTCATTTTTAAATAAATAATGAGTTGCAAAATAATAATAATGTAAAAATAAGTATAATGACGATGCAACCTCTGTTTCTTCGATAATTAAAAGTATTAAAAATTATATTTTTTAAACAAGTAACAACTTTGCTTAGAAATAGATCTATAACTCTCCAAAAAGTTGACGAACTGAAATAACTGAATTTCGTGGAATTCAATAATAGTTTTGGTGCTGCCATCTGTTAAGGAAATAATCAAATAACATTTCAACGGAAATGACATTACAAAAATTATAAATTAAAATTAATTCAACAAATTATCTATTATTCGTATGCTTCAGTATTCGAGAAAAGATTTGCCTCTGAAATTCTTTTTTTTTTAATTTCAAAATATATATTTTCAATTTTTTTTTTAGTTTCAATATTTTTTTAATATTTTTCTTGTATATATGATTATTTGACATGAAAAGTTTATTCAAAATATGAAATTATTATGCAATATATCCGTAAATTTGTAATTATTGTAATTTTCAAGTGAATTTACGTTGATTTTTTTTATTTTAGTAGAACGAATATAGCTTTCCAATTAATGTAGACAATGTATGCAAGAATCGGGTTTTCTGGCAATGGCATTAAAACTGCAGAAAAATTAAAACACTGGTAAAATTATACTTTCAACAATCCGCAATCATTTTAAATTGTAGTATTTATTCTTAACATTTTATTTTATTTTTTAAAGTCCTTATATAAAATATAAATTTTTATACTTGAGGAAATTATTCATTTAAAACAAATATTTAGGACAAAGTAATTCTTTGCACTTGTTGAATTTAATCATTTTTTCTTAATTATTTTCATATTAGAAATTATTTAACGAAAATCTATTATAAAAATACTGTCAATTTTTTTTTTTATTTGGTAGGTATTAATAGAAATGCCTTTCAAATAAAATTTTTGTTAAAGCAATATTGGCTTATTTGGACTTATTAAAGCGTAAAAATACTTGCAAACATCAAATGAAGATGTTATATAGTTTATCAAGTAGTGTTTTTTTTAATTAAAGTTAAATAAAGTTTATCAGTAGTAAATAAGCAATGGCTACACATTTAAATAAGACTGTATGCACATGTACATTTAATGCAGAAAATGACTGGTTTGACATTTATTGTCTGTTTCCATATTTACACTTTCAAATATTTTATTTGGTGTACATTTGTTCAATTTACTAATTACCAACTATCCCAAATGAATAATTATTCAAAATACTTGAGTGATTTTTATAAAAATATTATAAAAATGAGGGATATCGGGATATTTCGCTGCAGCTAAAAATTGATTTAAAAATTCATTGCAATAAATTGTTGTTAAAAAGATACATTACTCACATAACTGAAGTGCACGGTGATAATAATCAAAAGAATGATTCATATAAATATTTTAAAATGATACTCATAAAAAAATTAATTGAACTTTTTGCAATTAACTATTATAGTATGAGCATCAAAAATTCTTTTGTTACATTAAAATACATACTGTGTATTTTTAATACATTATTCTGATTACATCTATAATTAAAATAAGGAATTTCTTTAATACTGTTTATGCTAAACACAAGCCACACACACGTGTTTATATTATATATATATATATATAATATAATATATGTATATATATATATATATATATATGTATATGTATATGTAATAATTATTACAATTGTTCATTTATTTTAACTAATGCTATAAATTCATCTAAAGAACAATATATATTTATTTTATTATTAGAAATAAGAATTTTTGTTAATTACAAACATAAGACATAATTTCAAAAAAGTATCAATACACAGAACACATTCTTTTCTTCTAATTATAATTGTTAAATACAAATTCAAAAATATTAGTAATTAGTAAGATTTGATTTAAATTGAATTTTTTAATGGCATCACTCTTGCATGTATTTGGCTAATTCAAACATGGAACCAAATAACAAATAAATTTTAATTTAATAAAAAGGTAATTTAATAAATACGTAAACAGATGCATAGTCGATACGAATTTATGATGTGTATTTGTTCAATCCCACACAATTAAGTCCATCTCCCAAACATAAAGAAATGCTTTTTTAAATTGCCATATTTACCAGATATTTTAACATTTATACTAAGCAAGCGGTTTTCTATGTCATTGTGAAAATTCAAAATTTTTCTTTCGAAAACCCTGGACGCTAAACATTAGTCATAGGGAAGTTACAAACTCAACATAACATTATTCTTTTTTTATTCCACGTTGTTTTTATTTATTTGTTTTATTTATTTTTATTTTTTTTCACAGACCTGTCAAGACATTGATGTTGCTTATAAAATTAATATAAATTATAAATGAATTATTTGCTAGTTCTCAAATGTGAAAAACATTCACAGTAGCAGGGTTTTAGAAACATATATATAACTCGGCTATTTTATACCATTTTTTATGATTGGAATAATAGGCTTTTGAACTTCTGACAAGTCAGGTAGAAATATTTGTGCTTTCACCGAGAATAGGAATGGTGTTCTGTACGCTGAAAATTGACTTTAACCAAAGGGGAAAACCCTCTTGAATGTTCTGCCACAATGGATGTTTCGGACTATCCAACCTCTTCGAAACCATAGCAAAACCTTTATTCATGTTAAATCTCTGATTGTGGATATGACAACGTCATCATTATTTTGTGAATACCTTTGATTATAAATTAACAATGCATAAAACGTATCAATTTTAAAACTACATTATTTGTTGAAAAATATATTCATGCTTTCATTAGTTGGATTAATTTTCAAACATTCTGAAAATTGTAAAAAATGTACAAAACATTCTTCTTAAGTGCATTCTTCTTCCTCTGCAATAAATTCATATATAGAAGAATAGTCGATGGGTTAATTTACAGTATGAATAATAATTAACATGTATACAAAATATATTTTACTTTCATAATTGGAATTAACCATTTTTTGTCATAAATATTTTATTTGAATTCATTCACTAGATATTTTTCAGGGTAATTCACCAAATCTAAACGCTCATCCTCTTCATTATATTTTAAAATTAATAAATTAAACCAAAATGCAACACCATTACCTTAGATGCATTATTTTAAAGTAACTAGAAGTAAAACTTATCCATAGTTTAAAACAAATTTTTAAAAAAATAAATGAATGATTAAATTACTCGGAACATCAAAAAAGGGAATTCTTTAAACCTCAATAGCGCAGATAACTAAAATTTCCCTAAAATTCCCTTGGGAGTTTTCCTCTCTTCAACAACTGCCTTAAAATTCTGGACTTAAACACTGTTTGACTTCTTTTTAAAACCCTAGACGGGACAATACATGCTCAAAGTACTTAAACTTCCAACGACAACATTTGAGAAGTAACACAGTGTAGTATACGTAGAATGTTTTTACATTCTTTCTCGGTGTATATATATATATATATATATATATATATATGTGTGTATGTATACGTACGTATAAAAAAGGCACCGATAGAAAAGGACCTGGTAGAAAAAGATCCGTCAAATAGTTAAAGAGCATTCCGGATCATTTGATGACGTATCTCTCACGTGACCTTAATCGGGGTTGACTCAAGGGACCTGTTTCCTATATCAAGCAAGAGAACTCACTTAGTCATGGATTGCCAATTCCGAACTTCGGATTGGTTTACATCTGGCCTTAGAAGCAGGAAAACACTTCGGAGTGGAAAAAAAACAATTGGCGGGGGAATTTTTTTTTATCCCCAAGTTCTTCTGGAATGGATTCTCTTTAAATAAGGATTTCGGAATGCACTTCTCAAGAAAGTAGTTTAAATTAAATCATGCGTACAATAAATAAATGCAGTTTGTGTGTGTTTTGAACATAAGTTTATAATCTTTATTGAATATATTTTAAACATTATCAATATAGAAATGTAGAAATGAGAATTTGATTTCTTGATTTTTCAAAATCGTTAAAATTTGCATCTCATGAGAAACATCAAAATCACAAAACATTTTCAAAAAAAAAAAAAAAAAAAACTTTTAATTAAGAAAATTATAATTTTTACATTAAAAACCAGTCATTTAAAACTATACAAATATTTTACAGCATTAAAAAATACGAATTTCTGAATGAAAGTTTATTTAATTTTATACATAAACAAATGCATAGTCAATACGAATTTATGATACGCATGTGTGCAGTTATACACAATTAAATCCATTTCCCAGAAATAAGGAATAATTTTGCAAATTGCTATATTTAACAGATATTTTTAATATTTATGCCAAGCAAGTAGTTCGAAATTGTAGTGAACCATGCAATTTCCTGTCTATAAGTGGAATCGGCACGATAAATCACGAATATTCCTCCATTGATCTTGAAAAGGAGGATAGAAGGTTGGTGAGACTTTCTGAAACCAACATTTAGGTTTATCCGTTAAGATTATTTTGACTCAATGTAGATACAGCTTATCAGCCACACTTGGTGCATCTTAGAAAATGCTGAAATCACTATATGTGTGCCGTTCTACTTGGGAATGTCTTTAATTGAAATTGACTGGCATTCATAAACAAGAAGAATTATGACTGTTTAATACATAGAAAACACTTGATATACTTAACCAAGTAAAATAATTTATTATATTAAATAAAATGTTATAATTGATTGTATACATAAAATTATGCAGAAAGTGCCTTTATGATTAAAAATTAATATGCAAAGAAGTGGGAAACAACTTTAATGGTTGCTGTTGTTGTATTTCTTCCTCAGTGTCCTCCAGTGTCGAGTCAGAAATGTCATGTATATGCTACTCTTGAATGTAGTTAAAGGGGCAGCTTTTGTTGTGGTGAAGCACAATAGAAGCTATAAGTCTGTCTTGGCTTTGAGTCACCGAAAAGGAGGGCGATACCTTCCGGGAGGACTTTTAGTGGTAAATGACCCGCGTTTGCTTGTAGCAAACAGGAGAAAAACCCGGAAACCTCCCGCCAGGCAGTCTGACTAACGACGCATAATGCTGAACATCAAAAGTGCCATCGAGGTTCCTCATTTTTAGTCTCCTCCAAATATTTACGATAATGCCGCCAGCGGATTGAACATTAGCCCTAACTCTAATGCGGTGCACGTTGATTCTGAACCACGAGACAGGCATTTTATTGATACAAACATTCGAAATAAATATCGCGTATTTGCATATTCCATGAAAAAAAACCCATAAAACACCCACCAAGAAAACTGACTAGCAACAATAAAATAATTTTGAAAATTTATTTAACAACATTTTATCACAAACTTTTAACAAATAGTGATATATCGAAATAGATTTATTAAAATAGAAAGTAATATATCATTTGTTTGTATTAAGAAAAAAAATTTTTTTTTTCAGCTATACCGGATGTCCTTAAAGACTTCTTACAATTTTAAAAATTCGTGTGACAGGCAGATGAAAAGACAAATAACTAAAATACATTACAAAATATGACTACAATATTTAAATTTTTTTGCCCCGTTTATTTTAAATTTATTTTAATTGAATGAATCTCTATATAGGCATCGTTAATTGCATGAATTACATCAAATGGTACAGGATTTCTTGCCACGTTCGCAGTAGCAAATTCATCAACAACAGATATGGCATCAATGATGCTCTAATTTAAATTAGTCGTGTATCGTACATTTGTTGGACACATAATATCGTTAACTGACCTCATTCACCAGATATCACACCTCTCGAATTTTTTTCTGTGTGGTTATGTTAAAGATGTAGTGTATTGAACAAATGGCATGGGGCTGATTAATCTAAAGCAGATAATGACATTTCCACCGCTGATGCTACAAAGAACATGGTAAAAACCATCTTGATGCTCTTCATACAACTAATGACGGCCATATAGATATGTATTAAATTAAATTAAATTAAAAAATAAAGGAGGAAAAAAATAAATGTATAGTCTTATTTTGTAACAATTTTCACTTATCAATCTTTTCATTTGTCTTCGTCATAAATTTTTGAAACTGTAAATGTATTTTATGGACACCATATGTTACATATATTGTTCATTTGCAAGTACAGGCCATATGGTAGAACTTTTATAAAAAAAATATCAGCATTTAGATTTAATATGGGAGGATGTATTGATTTAGGAGAAAGCGTTGCAACTAGATAAGGCATTCCTACCTGGAAACCTGACTGCCCATGTGAGACACTTACATATAGATAAAATTTGAATTTTTTAGATATTTTGATTCTCAAGTGGTGTTTGTAAAGTTTATTTAATTTGTCTTAATAATAATTTTTCAATGATATCAACATAATAATTTTAGATAGTAATATATTTATATAAATTTATTTTGATTTGACTGACAAATATATTTATGTAACAAATAAATAAATAAATAAAGTCTCCTGAATCAACGCTAATTTCCTAACTTTCACTGTAAAAAAAAATATTCTTTAAAGCCCTATTTCATAATGTATTAAATTTTGTAACCATATTATGTAATATGCACAATTAATATAGTTTCTTTAACAAGATTTTAATATTTACTTACTTAATTCTAGCCTTTGCATGTTGAATATTTTGGAATGAATACATCATTTATGGAAAAATATTACCAAAAATGTATTTTTCACCAAGAAAAAAAAATGTCATGTTCATTTTTTAACAAACACTGTTTATACTTCTATAATATTAAAACTGAAAACATATTTTTCAAAGATAATTTCATCATTGTTAAAAATAGTATAAAAATATCATGATTAACTTGTTAAGTTTCAAAAATGCGTTACAGAATTTTAAAATGCAATGGCTGTGTTAGATTATTTTTAAGAATGTTATATTATTTTAATCCCTTAAAGGATATTTTTTGTAATTACTGGTTATTTTCAGTACATTTTTTATTTTCGTTGTTAAAATAGAACACACACATTATTAGTTTATTATTATTATTTTTTTTTAACATAGAAATACAAATATAAATTTAGCCATTCAATTTGCACATTAAAATAAGAGCTATCCTCTGATTTATCGCCAAAGCCTTCTAGTTTAATTTTAACTAACTTTTTTATCTACAACTTTTACTCGATATTTGAGTTTACTCAACTACCAATTAGGAATCAATCTTCAAATCGTATTTTTTTCTGTGGGTTTTTGACAACGTCATTTTAACGAATTTTCATCCAAATAAGATAGATGAAATATTTTTATTATTTCTGTGGCTTCAAACTTAAAAAAAACACGTATTTACCTATGTTTCACAATTTTCAGTTTTATTTGTAGCTTTACATTTTTGGCGACATCATAAATCTCATTTTAATACAACCATTGATAATTATTTTTTAAATTTGCAATTTAAAAAAAAATAAACAATTTTCATTTACTTTGATTTACTTCTCTTAAAAAAATACAATGGATAAAAATTAAAATATATCACTTTTGTGAATTGAAAGTAAAGAAATTAATATAGTTAATTTATTAATAATTTAATATATACTTAAACAAAAATATAATTTGAATGTTGCATTATACGAAATTACTTAGTTTAACTGATCCCCAATTAATTTTAGAGTTAAAATAATAATTGTATAATTTGTATTGTAAAATGCATATGACTTTCATTGTAATGAACTTGTAATTGGAAATGTTTATTTGATCTAATAGATGGCGCCACATGTAATGACATCCAATTGAAATTTTCACATTTTGTCTCTTTATCTTAGTTTAAAGGGAAAGTCTGAAATTTTCGATTTCAGTAGAGAAAAAAAAAGGAATAAAAGAAAAGACGACAATTGATATCTCTAGGGGGAGATAAAGTGAAGAAGAAATTCCTGAGGGCTCCTTAGAAAAGAACTGGAACACAAAAGTAGAAAATTTCTATCCATCTAAGAATCTTATTGTACTGAAAATTCTTTTACTTCTTTTTTTTTCCTACTCCCTTTAAATAATTTATTTTTATTCTTTTTTTTCTAACTTTCATATAGTTGTGAGCGTAAAGATTTAAAGTTTGCCAAGAAAAATAAACTGAACAAGTACACCCTTGAGAATTTTTATCTTCTTCAGAACGTTGCTATTAAGTGTAGTTTCTTTAATGGCTGCTTATTTTTAATGCTAATTCCACTTTCATGTTGAAAATGTGTCTTCTTTTTTTTTTAACTGGTGTTTTCTTTTGTTCTTTTTGAAATCATTTTGTTGTAGAAGCTTTTTTCTTTAGACTTTCATTTTTTTTTATACTAGAAAAGTAACAACACACAATTTAGTTACACTGTATTTCATCGACTGTTTAACAGAGCTGTAAAATATCTGATAAACTTCTTTTAGATGTAATGTTTTGAAAAAAAGGTTTTCAAATCTTTGTTGTATTTCCTTATGAAGGAAATGGTATGTATAATATTTATATGGATATTATATTTGTATATTTTGAAAATGCATATGTATATATAAAATATTTATAAACTAGATGGTCTTTACTAAGCAATATACGAATTTGTCAGAAATTTGGATTTTCTTTTAATACATAATTTTCCTTTAATCCTGAGAGAATCATCATACTACATAGTAGGCAAATATATTTTTATATCTCAGTTTCTGTATATAATAATACATAAATGAATATAATAAAGTAAATACTATTTAATAGTTAATACTGTTTTATGGTTAAAATACAGTTAATCGTTAAAAACTATTAATTTCTTTATTTAATAATAATTAGAGTGATATATGAAAAACTTTATATTGAAAATATAATAATTGTTTTTCAAATTTATTTTTATGCCAAATAAAAGGTGTTAGATGTGAATTAATATTTGATTCAGAAATTCTCTACATTGCCAATAATGATATATAACATAATAAAGAAATATTAATAATACATTTTAGGGTCGGTAAGTTTTAAAAAATTCCTACTCATAAAGTTTTAAAACATAAATTAAAATAAAATATTTCTATAATTTTGAAATTGATATTTATAATTGCAGTTTAAATCATCACATCGAAATATTATTTTAATATTATTTAAAAATATTTATTTGCAAAACTGACTATTTTGGATTATTTAAAATAAGATTCAATTAATTAGTTTGTGAGAAAAAGAAAATTATTTTACTCTTGGAAAATTTGAAATGAATTATTTCGGGCGATTCATGAAAAAAAATTGTTTTCTAGTTTACTTAAAGATTAAAAAATGCAAGATATTATTTATAAAAAAAATCTTAATTTGATTCAAAGGTTTTTTTTTGCATGAATAAAAAAATTACTAGATGCCTGAAAAAACATAATTAACAAAAACATTGAATAAAAAACGGCAGCGTTCTTCATAATTAATTAGAAAAAAAATCAGAAATCGAACATTTTTTTTAATTAAAACAGTTCTGAAAAAATATATATTTGTCAGTGTTGATTTATCATTTGCTTTTATTCAATTGAAAAATAACAATTACTGAACTGTAGATTTAAAATGTTGATACGTACGTTTATAGAATTATTTATAAACTTATTGTCATACATTACATATCTTCAAATGCAAAAGAAAATAATTTTAATTTATATTATACTAAGTAATTCATTTTGATAATTTATTATAACTGAGGTAAACATTAACTCATAAAAAATGTGCATTTGTGTGAAATTCTGAGAATATTATAAGTAATTAATGTATATAAATACATATATACACATATATCTATACATATATACAGACATACTATATATATATGTATATATATATAAATTTAAAAATTCAAGAAGTCTGCTCTATATTTATGCTAAGCCATTGGTAGGTTTATGCTGATGAACCATGTTTTTTGATGATGATCAATTTTTTTAACATCATCCTCTAAATTGACATGAGGGAAAAAGAGCTCTTAAAAAAAGACCTCAGTATGAATTGCCTTACATTTTTAGGTTATATTAGAGAAAATAATTAATTTCAAACTAGAAGACCAGCTACTCATGATAAATATTCTGCCACAATCTGGTCGTTTTTGAAAGATGTAATTGTAGATGGCTGTAGTTTGGCTCGTCGTTTCTGTAGATGGCTGTAAGCTGGAATCGAACGTTTTTACCCTTCCATATAAGCTGAAATATTGCGAATATTAATTATCACGGGGCGATGATATTCCAAAAATCTAAGTATCCAAATTTATTTGAAGATAAATCTTGTCATTGCTTGCAAAGAAAATTATAATAATTATTTATAATGTGGAAAGAAATTATGATCGTGTGTATTGCAATGCATATCTAACATATGTCTGCATCAAAAAGAAAATTACAAATACCAATAGTATAATGGAAAAAAATATACAAAAACAAAGAGGAAAAAATTTGATCTAGAAATTATTTAAAAAAATACATTTATAATAACAATAAGATATTTTTGAAATAAAAAAGCATGTTTTTATATCTTTTATACACTGAATTTATTACATTACGTATATTAATTATATATTTATATAAATACATATTTATATTGCATATTTACACTTCATTACATCACATATTTATCAATAAGTTAAATCTCAACTCTCTTTGTAATTTGTAAGCAGCATTTTTCCCTTATGGATTTCGCCCTGTGTTAAACTTTAAAGAATTAAAGCTTATGGTTAGTTTTAAGTATTTATTAGTTTTACGTTTAATATTATAAATCTATTTATATATTTTATATAAAAATGTGTTGTGACAAAAGATATCCTACTCATACTGAAAATTACTTATTATATTTCCTATTTCTGTAATTTCTACAACAATGCTGTCAACATTTTTGAAATGAAATAGAGATTCAATGTAAGGATGACTTAAAAGTGCATCAGTATCCAATCATATATCTGACGGGAGAACCCTTAAAAAGGTTTTTCAAAAGAACGTTCTGATAGAAAACCTTTGTTCTAAAAATAAAACATCTATAGAACTGCAAAAATGAGAATGTGTCTGTATCGGAGTTTAACTTTCGTCATTGTTACAAGAAACAATAATGGATTTTAAGTCAGTGAACTATGCTCAAAAGAATTTTTTCTCTTTAATAATTATTAATCAGTTTTTGTTTTATAATTTATCCATCAATAATTTAAATTCTTTCTCGATAAAAGATTAAAATTCAAAACATTTTCTAATGAAATGTAAAAGGAAATTGAGTTAGAACTTAATATAATGCGATAATCTGGTGGAAATTATTATGAAAATCGAAAAAGATAATGAACAACAGATCTGAACATATAAGAACATTAGAAGACGTATTAGTATATTACGTAAGAAGTATATATTATATATATTTGTATAATATGTCAGAAGTATATATTATGTATATAACATGTCAGAAGTATATATTATGTATATTTGTATAATATGTTAGAAATATATATTATGTATATAAGTATAATATGTTAGAAGAATGTTAGAAGTTATATAAGTAGATGAAAAAGGTCTATTATGACACAAAATATTACACAATGTTGCAGTTCAAAATGAAAATATTAAACTATAAAATAAAATGCAAATATAATATACTGCAAGGTCTATATATACAAAGTATTTTTATTTTGAAATATATGTAAGATAAAAATACCTTGCTGGGATGTATTGTAATTAAATTTTTATAGATGGATTTCATTTTCATACTTTTTTCTAGAACTGTAAATTTTGCTAACTCTACACGCTTTTGAGCCTTACTGAAAATAATTTACTGTAGTAAATGAATTAATTTAAAAACCAAAAATTATTATTCAATGTTATTTTATTAACCCATAAGTACACGCATATGAGTCGAAAAGAACATTCTCATTTTAATTTTCAGAAATTTCTAAGAATCCCTCCATATTTAAAGACGCTATTATCTGAACATGATAGGTCGTCAAATAGGATGAAAAAGCAAAGTAAAAAGTGAAAGTTATTTTGCGATAAGGTTTTTTTGGATTCTTTGACTCCGCGTGTGCTATCATTATTATAAAACATAACATAGCGGTATTGACAGCATACTAGCATGAACCACAATGACTGAGAGATATTTTTGAGAGTGTTCCCCCATATAGAGAATTAGATGATAATTATTATTCTGAATTTAATGAAATTTTTAAACCTGAACATGAAACAAAATCGGAACAAAAAATAAATGTTGAAGATTCAGTTTAAAAATGGAGAAAATAATAATAATGAGTTCTATTTTGGGTAAAATGAGAAAAACTCCCCTCCCCAAAAGTGCAAAACGTTTTGTGAACATTTTATCATATTTGTCAGATGTCAACGCCATTTACAGACCTCTTATGGATTTTTTTGGTGTCAAGAATATGACACGACGTAATTTTCTGAAAGAATTTTTTTTCCGCCTTATAAAAGGGTAACTTTTAAAATGAATAAAGAATAAACGTATTTCATCTTGTGTAAAATCAACACTAAAGAGACACAAAGTGCTACAATAAACAAACAATCCTTTGTATAAGTAAAGAATGGCACAGAAAAGGCAATATAAATATATTAGCTGCTTGGGCAAAATCCGATGAATATTTAGTAAAAAGGATTTCATTATGATATGCAAATATTTTAATGAATAATAAAATTATGAATTATATTTTAATAACTGAAAAAGTGTGAAAAGCAACATGATTTGTATGTATGCAAAAAATTTTAATCAGAATTTTGAACTGATTTCCATTATTGAATATCGAATAATAAAGTTTCATTTTCTCAAAATTTTCAAATGCAAATGTAATTTAAAATGAAGATTTTATTACAATTTGAAAATATTTCAACCAAAAAATAATATTTATTTTACATGTAAAATGAATAAATGCGTCAAAAAGGATAAAACCATAGTTTATTTCCAAAAGAAAATTAAAATCTTTAGGTAAGTTAAAATTATTATTTTCTATTTTGGTATTATAATTTAAACGAAATAATGGTGTCTCATATATAAAAAAAAAGTATTCAAATATTAAAAGTATTCTATTTTTATTTTAATAGATTTTATATGTGGATGAAAAATTAGCATAATAATTGGAGTCAAATCGATGTTATGCGTGTGTTTGCATTGTAAAATTGAGTGCCTGTGTTGAAAGGTTAAAATTCGTATTAATACAGAAATTTCACAATACACACACACACACACACACAAAAAAAAAAAAAAAAAAAAAGATATGAATATTAGAAAACATATTGAACTTATATCGCCATTAGAAGACATATTGTATAACAAATCTAAACATATAAGGCCATTAGAAGACATTAAACAACACATCTGAACCTATATGGCCATTAGAAGGCATATTAAATAACACATCTGTACGTATATGGCCATTAGAAGACATATTGAACAACACATCTGAACGTATTTGTCTATTAGAAGGCATATTAAATTACACATCCGCACGTATATGGCCATTAGTAGATGTATTGAATAACACATCTGCATGTTTATGGTCATTAAACGACATTAACAACACATCTAAACGTATAGGTCCATTAGAAGACATAATAGAGAGTTTTTGCATACCGTACGTTAGTTACCGTAGGACGTCCGTTAGCTTTTTCTCCCTAGCGCGCATGCTCATAGGAAACTGAGCATGCGCGCTAGGGAGAAAAAGCTAACGGACGTCCTACGGTAACTAACGTACGGTATGCAAAAACTCTCTATTGAACGACACATCTGAACGTATTTAGCTATTAGAAGGCATGTTAAGTAACGCATCCGCACGTATATGGCCATTAGTAGATATATTGAACAACACATCTGCATGTTTATAGCCATTAAACGACATTAACAACACATCTAAATATATAGGTCCATTAGAAGACATATTGAACAACACGTCTGAACATACGAGTATATGAATGTTAGAAGATATACTGAATAAAACAGTGCATCTGAATGTACATAAATTAAATTTTAGATTTACTAAGTTATTTGAAAAAATAAGAAGTTTACTATTTAAAACTAACTAACTAATAATAATAATTCCTGAATATGTATACACTATAAAAATGTATTTCTCTGTACCTACCATATGACAACTTTCTTTTGATAGGACATCTTTTTATACGCATTTTAACTGTATCTGCATCATTTTGAGCCTCGTTATTACAGGTTTGTCTCTCTTTTTTATTTTTTTATTGTATGTATAATCTTTTAAAATGTTCTGTTTTTTTTTAATTTTAATTTTATACTAAAATAATTCTCAAATCATTTTTTGCAATCTCATTAACAAACGATTATAATTGCGAATCAATAATTTAGTCTTGGGAATTTAAGTTATAATTAAGATTAAAATCATGAGAAATATTTCGACAGTTTTTTAACAGATTTTTTCTAGTGATTTTGTAATAAATATGTGAAGAAGTTCTAAGAAGCGACAACTTCTCTACGTGCAGGAATTTTATTCGCGATTTTTTCCCGTAAATCTATAAACAATAAACTTACGTATCCTGCTTAAAAATCAGACAAATCACATCTCAATATTTGAGATCCGTAAAATTTATATCAAACAGAAAATAATCTTCGCGCTTCAGAATTACATATTTTCAGGAAAAGAATCCTGCATTCAAAACCAATTCCTTCCGGAATTACTCAGCATGCTGGAAATTATTCAGAACACGAAAATTTAATTTCAAAGCAACCGTTGCCAAACATTCACTTCCATACATGAAAAAAAACATAAATAACAATGTAAATAATAAAAAACAAAAATTTAAAAATAAAAAAATAATAAAAAATACTGCAAGTCTGATAAAAATATGCAGAATTCTTTTTTCTCCTCCATCTCACACTCTTGTTGCAATTTCTCTTTGTTCCAAATTTATTTTTTCCCGCGCTTCTGAAACAATCAAATATGGCAACTCGACATTGAAATTACTGGTAGATTGCGGAGACCCAGGTGTGTTCTCTTACGCGAAACGAAATAGCCCACGAAACAATGAAGAATAAGAAGGTTGTAGCTGGAACATTGATGTTCCGTGGAAAACAAACCAAACAATAAAAAAAAAGAACTAAACAGAACAGAAAATAAAAATAAAAAAGAAGAATCGAACCTCTGAACCATAGAATCTTCTTGCCTTACTGTCACTTTGATATACTTCGCTTTTCTATTGGTGCCCGCAATCGCACCTGCTCCCCAAAACAAGCGATGTTTCTGCAGGTTGGATATCCTCAACCCCTTCTGCCCAAGAGAGAGGGGATATTTTAGAGGGGGGGGGGGAAGGAATAGAATAAACAGCAGGCGGGGGGGAAAAAGGGGGGTGCAGCACAATTTTCCAGGCCCGTTTGCCTTTGTTTTTAGTGTTATTGTTTGTGTTCCAGGTTTCGGTGGCAATGTTCCCCCTCCCAATTGCTGTGTAGAGTGAATTAGGTCAAATCTAAGTGGTGGATTTTCGTGGTGTTTAAAGTTGATAAATGCGATGCAATTTGTTGTATACCTATTTACTTCAAATAGTTTTTTTGTTTGTTTGTCTTTGTTTTGTGTTCTTCTTTCTTTTGCTTGCGGTTAAACTACAAATTGCGAGAATTGCTTTTTTGCTTGTTTTGGTTTGTTTAGGGTTAGTTGTTTTCTTGTTTAAATTGAGAGTATTATTCAATTGTGTTTGCTGCATACGTAAACAGGGTGGATTTCCAGTAGTTTTGTTTTTACTTTATTTTATTTACTTTAAATTAAGTGATTTTTATCAGTGATTACGTCAAAAAATTCGATAAACATAAATTTACTTCTCAAGGGTAAGGTTGTATATATAATAATGCTGTAACTTATATTACTACACTTTAAAAAAAAATTTTCAAAAGTTTTTATTAAAACAGAAATTAATTATGAGAGAGAACTGTGATTTACCGTTTTCATTCTTATTTAGATTAATTCATATTATTTAAAATACACTAGATTTATTCATATTATTTAAAATACACTAGATTAATTCATATTATTTAAAATACACTAGATTAATTCATATTATTTAAAATACACTAGATTAATTCATATTATTTAAAATACACTAGATTAATTCATCCTCCTTATATTA
>BPLQ01005946.1:490922-501267 GCA_021605075.1 Caerostris darwini | reverse complement strand
TTCAATAGCTGCGACGCGCGAAAGAGGATTAATTTAAGTATATGAATTGAACATTTATAATTCTGCTAATTTTTTTTATAAATATTTTCTAGTTCCATATATATATATATATATATATATATATATATATATATATATATATATATATATATATATATATATATATATAATATCTTAATTTTTTAATGGACTTGAACAATATTCAAAATTTTACTCATTTTGAACTAATTTATTTTCATTGTTTCTCATGCATAATTATTACATTCACATGAAAGTTAAGTATTAAATATTGTATTTGTCTATCAAACTATATTAATCATTAATTGCTACAATTTTTTTGTGTGTGCGAATATGTAGAGAATATTTTATAATATGGAGAATCATGCACTTTCAGTGAAAGACCTAAAATCATAAGTTATTGACATCACAAATAGTGGACACCACTTTGAGGTGCCTTTTATAACAATGGGAGTTAGAAGTATTGTCTTACCCTTGTGTATCCGGGTTAGAATAGCTCCACTGTAAAGCATGCATATCTTAAAAGGCAACTAAAATAGGTACCCAGTGCCCAGGAGTACAACCGGATGGGGTAAAGTTAGACTTATCCCTTTGGGTGCCCCATGTCTTTGTTTCGCAAGGTTAATGACAAAAAGAAGCTACATTTTTGCCCTTTATCATGACTCGTTGGTTTAAAGGGTTCATGTACTTGGTCTAGATGTTGCTGTCAACCAAGTGGGATAAGAAACAACAAACAACAACAGAAGAATTCCTTGAAATTTCTCGTCGAAATTTCAAGGAACAACTGCCTCGCATTTAGTATCTTATTGAAGATAGCACAAAATACTAAAGCAAGGCAGTCCAACTGATTTATCACAAAAACTACAGTGTCTAATTTTTTTCAATTATTAATATTATCATTATTATTTATAAAGCTGTGTCTGTAGTGTACTTCAGAAGTGAAAGCAAATCAGATTTCTCTTCAACGCTATTTGCTGTCATTATCATTAACTTGTGAGTTATATTTATTTAATAATCTATTTCCTAAAAAAATTAAAAATTAAGTCTTTGAGAAAGGGACATAATTGTATAATTTCATATTGATATGACATAGAGTTTTATTTTTAATTTATCTGCTCATTTCCAGCTGCTGAAAATTTTATTTTTTCTGGAACTTAGTTTTCTTCTAGCTATCTGCTTAGATTGAGACAAATTCATTAACTATGGTGTGGCTTTTCTCGCTGCTAATCGCATTATTTTAGTCTTTGTTTTTACTGATTTTCTCGTCCTTTCATCAAGTAGTTTTTCTAATTTGTCCAACATTTTCTTGTAATGAGATTGCTCGAGGCTATTTATGGACTTTGTATAAATATTCATTCGCAAGAAGTTGTCTTCTTATAAGGTCTATAAAAAGAAATAAAAAATATATTCTTTTTAATTATTTTAATGAGAAAAAACAAAAAGTGTAAATTTTTTTTTACCATTTCAGCTAATGTTGTGAAATGTAGTAGCATTAAATTAAAAAGAAGATAATTAACTTGGAAATTTATTGTGATTTCAATTTCAATTCAAATTCAACAACTTTCAGCAATTTCAAAAAATAAATTAATTAAAAATTTAAAACGTTAAAAAAAGGGCTGACATATTATTATAAACACTTTTATTATAAAAAATAACACAAATTGATTTAAATTAACAGATTGCCAGAATTCACCTATGGATAAAAAAATTGTTGTTCTAAATTTTCTGAAAGTGTGCAATCTTCTTAGTGTAAAAATATTATTTTCCGAAAACCAAATATAATAAACAGATTAAATTAGTTATTTGGTCATTTTTAAACATAAAAAAAGTATGCTTGCGTTTCTTAATACCCATTTCAGTATTATTATTAATCTTCTAAATTCTCAAAAAACATTTTTAATTATCCTTGAAAACACATTTTTTTTGCAAACAAATATGTACAAAAAGCTCTGACTATTCTGTTCAACATTAGTTAATTTTCCTAGCATATAACATCACAAACTTTTTATCAAATACATTAGTTATCTTAAAATTGAAACGTCAGTTTCCTACCTAAGGTCATTTAATAAACTTCACGAGGAGCAATTATAACGTTTCCCACGAAAATGGCAGATACGTTTATCTGATATTTTGAACATCCATGATATCTCACTTTTACTTTACTCCTCCTCTTATCCCCTTTTCCAGGACCCCCAAAAATTATCGCCTTATCCCCTAATGTGGATTTTAAAAATAACATTAAAAATTTAAATTTAAAAAAAACATAAAATTTTTGAACGACATGATACTGTATCACATAGGTATAAGTGAGGATAACTTAAGTAAACACATAAATATAAGTAATCCTAAGTGTAAATGATATGTTCACATAAGTATAAGTGAAATGATAAATAAGAAGAATAAAAAGTGGTTATAAACATATAAAATAACATACGACATAGTATACAAATAGTATGATAGCATTCATACTGTTCATTCTAATATTATCTATTTCATAGATAAATATATTAGTGTTTAAAGTGAAAGAATGAACGAATAATTTATATATAATTAAAAATATTATTTCAGTTATGTAAAGAATATTTCAAGGGTAATGGTTTCTTGATAATATGTTTAGAAATAAGTAGATATTTTTTTTTTTTAATTTTTCTGCCCATACTGATCGTGGAATGCATGCTTAGAACAATTACAATGTCCACCTAAATAAAAAAAACACCTTTTTTTATTTGAAATCTGCATTATAAATGATGTTTCAATTTACTTAACTCTCAAAATTTAATCTAAACATAAACCCTAAACAATTTACTTTCAATTAATTAAACTTAACTAAAACTTCATAAAATAATATAAGCCCTACTATCAGCATGTTCCGAAACTGAATTGATTGACCGTTAATTTTAATAAATAATTATGAATTATTTTAATATTTTTTAAATACATTTTTTAAACATTTTTGTTTTAAATTTTAATATACAACCATGTAAAAATCCATTATTTTTATTTATAATATAATTGTAATTGCATTTTACCTTTAATTACGTAAAAATTTAAATTAATCTAGATTAATTTCTATTTTAAAAAATGCAATTCTGAAAATAAAAGTTAAAAAGATTTCATGCAATAACAGAATGTAATTATCATGTTTAAAATATTTTATGACGTGTTTAGATTCCTTTTTTTTTTACATAAAATATTTTTATACTCATTAAATAATAGCTTAAATTTATTTAAATTATAGCTTTTGCAAATAGATCAAAATAGGAACAAAATGTGTTACACGTTTAAAACATTTATCTGCATTTAATAGATTTAATTAAAAATAAAATTTTTAATTTACATTATCTAAATTGCGTTAGTCTTAAAACATGTCTACCAATATTTACAAATTATTTTAAAATTATTTGTTAACAAACTAAATTTACTCCACTAATTTTACAAAAAATTTATGGTTTAAAATGAAAAATAAATTTAATGGTAAAATTGAAAAATTCAAATTTATGGTAAAATGAAAAATTCAAATTTATGGTAAAATGAAAAACATAACAACAATTTAAAATCGTAGACTCATAAATCAACTATCTTTTAAAAATACAATTATTATATATATAATTTTAAAAGAATACGCTGTTTTTTTTTTCGCTTGTTTAAAAAAAAATCAATCAAACAGTAGAAAAAAGGCGCAATTTGATTAAAGACAGCAATTTAAAACAACAGGATTCCTTTGAAACAAACCTTTCGACAAAGAGAAAGGATTTTAACTCTCGTGAAATTCTTTTTTTGTTCCTTTAGCAATAATTTTTTTTGTACATTCATTTAAAAGATCCTTTGAAGCCTTTGAATAATTCCAAAATGATGAAATATAATAAGAGAAGAACTGAATTACCAATCTTACGGTTGAAAGACTAGCAATTAAAAATTAATAACAATCGTCATTTAGTAAAAAAATACAACAGCAAACAGTGGAAAATAATTTATTTACCCATAAATCAATTGTCTTCAACTATTTTTAGTATTTTGTTCAGAATTTTGCATTGCATTAAAGTAACAGAAAAAAAAGAACATTAATTACTTTTTAACGACATTTTTTTTTTAAAACTTTTAAAACAAATACTTTGGATTTCTAGAAACTTGCAATCTAATACAAAAGTTCAAATGATGATTCGTTGGATTATTTTCGTCTTTGCTTGTTATATTTAATTAAAGCAAAGTCCTTTTCTTTGAAATAATTAATGATTTCATTTGTATAAATTTAATACGTAGATTTTAATAACTTAACGTACTAATTAAGATTAATTATAATAATTGAGTTTATATTAATTAAATAATTACCATAATTTTTATTCAACTCAAAATACATATTTCTGTTTTACTTATTCGTATTCATTAATTAGCATGAACTACATTAGTGGAATAATTAACCCAAATATTCATAAAAGAAAAACAATGAATATTACTAGAAGTGGTAGTTACAATTATATGATTTTAATGGGATGTCTCAAATATTTGGAAATTTTTTTTTAAGGAGATGTTGAAAACGTTGACGCGACCAAAATAAATAGATTTTGTAATGGAATTTGTGTGTGCAAATGGTGTGTGTAGCATGTAAAGAAAAGTTTGTGGTTTGTGTAGTATTTAAAGAAGACATGAAAAAAAGTAAATGAGAAAGACTGATGAAGTCAAAAGAAACAAACATTGGGATGATTAAACTTTTTTACAATTCGTCAAAAAAAAAAAAAAAACTATCACCAGCAGTAATTCACGATTCACAAAGGCAGTACATTAGCAAAAATGTCAGCCATGACCTGCACATTTCCAACAGTAAGTGACATCTGACTCTATGAAAGTTATGTAGATCATGCGCCAACAAAAGAAGAAATCTACCTATGTCTGATGATAGTGGTGGGCAAGGGACACTTATTGCGTCTAATCAAAAATGAGCTGTAAGTAGAGTTGAATTAGTCCTATAGTTTCTGCTGAAGGGATTTAGGACCACATTCATTTGCACACAGCTGGAGAAACACCAGAAAGAATCACTACCAAGATATTTTGTAGAAAGATGTGGTTTGTGTGTAAATGTTGCCTAGAAAAGTGCACATCATACTTGACATTATTGCGAATGCATGACAAACTGTGCGCCGCCACTGCAATCTTGAATCATTGTTAGTGGTCGCGCTTTCGGCCGACTATTGTAAAAGATTTAACAGTTAGAAATGTTCCTCCATCAAGATATTTTGCAGAAAGATAATGTAAATGTGGTCTGGAAATTCACATGGCATATCTGACATTATTGCAAATGCAAGTCAAACTATCTGTCGACACTGTAAATCTTGAACTACTGTTAATGGTCACTGTTTCGAACTACCCACTGTAAAAAGTTTAATCGTTAAATTGTTTCTTTTGTCCTTACTTCTCTTTCTCGCTTACCTGTTTCTTTTCAACGGTTTAGAGGTTCAGTGGGGCAGTCACTTTCGGCTCCTAGAACTTTACTAGTTATCTTGTACACGTATCATCACAACATCAACTCTACTTGTTACCTTTTGGTTGTATCATTACAACATCAACTCTACTTCTTACCTTGTTATCAGAAAATCAACAAATTTAGCAAAATTTACTTTATTGTACACCATTTGCAGAATAAGGAATAGATCCTAACTTCCTGCCAACTCCATTTTTGAAGATATATATATTTAATCAAGTTCATTTGGCAGACATATTTTTCACCTGAGAATTTCCAATATATGTTGTTCATATGTTACTTGCAAGTGCAATTTCCACCCACACATTCTATTACAAAAGCTATAGCTTCTGTTACATTTCAGTTCCTTTTATCTACCTTAACATTTTTGTTGTCTATTTTTAGACATCCTGTATTAAAGATGATAATTATAGGATAATAATAGTCCTAAATCACAAAGAGAAAATACTTTTAATGAAAGTATGAATAGTTAAACGTTTCCTTATTAAAAGTTACTTTTATCTTTTGCATCCACAATTTTAATCGTTCAAGAGGAAGAATATTCAATTTCAGGCAGGTTGTGTGTATTACAGTTAAAATATTGAAAATACAATAGACTCACTGGAGTTTTATAATGGCAATGTATCATTTATCATTGTCATCTTTTCTGTTTTTAATTTTAAGATAAAGAATTTCCCAACAGTATTTAATATTTTTTGGGATTCACATGCATCAAATTGCACATATGCTTCATAATTAAGAAAAAATAAAATACATTTTTTACCGAAGCATATTAAACAATGTTTTTTTAACAAGACCTGTCTATTTTTACCAATCATATTCCTGCCTCCCCGTATATTTTATATTAATAACTTAATTTTATTTTGAAAGGTAAATTAACATATCAGGTATGAAAATTAATTTTAAATATGATACTTACGTTTATTATGAGTATCTTATGCATCATACTAATATATATCGATGGTAGTGAAATAATAATAATAATAAATTTGATTAATTAATATAATAATAATAAAATTATTAATTTACTTATTAGGAAACAATAGTTCATTTTCCTCTTTCAATATGTTTAATTTAATTCGTTAATAATAATTTTAGGAACACATATTTTTATTTTAAATTTTAATAAAATAACAATTTTATTTCATTAATGAAATATATTACATTTTCTTAATACATTAAGCAATTTTCAAATTTTTTAGATCAACCATTTACAAATTCTAGTTATTACTATTTTTTAAGTGATTAGTGGAGACACTTATTATTTAAAAAGATTTTCACTATCTAAAGACTGAACTATAAAGATAAATAACTATGAATAGTGATGCATTTTAATATTTTATCGTCATACAAAGATAAAAATAATTTTCATTTTTTTATTTACAAATGAATTTTTTTATTATATTTAATTATTAATATAGCCCTTGCTTATTATGTTTTCAATAAAAAAAACTGTAGCTAAAAACTATAATATATTGTATAAAAAAAAAGAAAATATAATTTTCAGACAAATGCAAAACACTCATTGATATTACTTGATTTTTTGGTTTTACTTCGTAATAAACATAATTTTTGAAGAAATAGATATTTAATCAAATTCTTGAATATATTAAGAATAAAAACGAAAACGTTAAAGTAAATGGCTTTACAATTCAATTATCATTAAATTGTTTCATTTGAATTTGATTCAAAATTAAAATTGAAATCTAAAATATATTTATATCACAGAAAAAAAAGGTTTTAAAAAATTTTTGAAATAATTTTTTTATAAATTAATTATTCTTTTAAATAATAAAAAATTCAAAATTATTCAGTACAATTTTTAACGAATCGACGAATTATTAATAAATTAGAATTTTTAGCGAATCAATAAATTTTTTTAATCAATGAGAATTTTTAACGAATCGATTAATTATGACTAAGTAATATTAAAATACTTCTTAAGAAAAATTTCAAAATCTTTACATAAACGTATATTTTTTTTCCAATTTCTTTAAATTTTGAAAGATTTATTATCCAGATAGAAAATAAATTTCTCGTGTTGCGGTAATATCTTTCGAAAATTATTTTTGTGCATTTCATGAATAAAGAATAATTTAAATATTTGTAATAACTAAAAATTAATAATGTTTTTTATCGAACTTACAATGCTCGAGTCTCTTAATATGCATTCCGTAAAAAAAAACCCATTATATGAAATTATTATCAATTTTGTCTTTAACGTATAGCAAAATTAGAAATTCGTTGCGAAATTCGGCCATACATTTATATTTTTCCCGTTGTTATAATCTTTGTCAACGATGAATTTTTAGAATTTTGAATTATATTTCGTCTTAAGTTTATTCTACTAATATAGCAAACCATTTGAAAAAGATAACTTAAAGTATCCGTACATTTTTGAGCCATCAATTTCATTGAAAATATCAATTTTCATTTTAATGCCATAATAAAGCTCTATTCTTTTCTTTTATATCGGGGGGCCCCCCATTTGAATTTTATCTTCTATCTTACCCAGAAATGGAGTTATAAATATTTTAATATTAAAATTAAAAGTTATTAAGTAAATTTAAAAACCGAAATGCGTTTCTCAGAAACGGAAATGGTAAAATTGTTTGTTTACATCGCTGTATCGGCAGGTATTCATGAAAAATAAATAATTACAAACAATTATTGAATTTTTCAATTTTCAGTCCTTCTTGTTTCTCTTTAAAATTTGAAAAACATATTTTATTTAGCTTGTGTGTTTTCAATTTATGTATTGCTTCGTTTTGTACTTCTCCTATTTTTTCTAAACTGCGCAGTTATTATTTACACCCTGCAATATAATTAATAGTTCTTAATTTAATACAATTTTTATAGTATTATTAATGGGTAAGGCTTGATGGTCGGGTGGCTATCGTTCTGGTGCTCGGTACCACAGATTTTTGGATCGAGTCCCGGCTGTGCCATGGATGCTTGTAGTGGTTCGTAATCCCCTTTAAATGGTAGGTCCTGGTCTAATAGGATCATAGAGCGTTGTGGGGGTTGTGTTACTCGCGTCCGTAGTATATCTTCAAGCTACATGTGCCCCCCTGGTGCTAAATGAGTAACAGTGGTGCTGCCCTTGCTTATTGTATGAAGATTAACTGTCTCTGTATTGACAGCTGCATTAGAACAACAACAAGATAATGGGTAAGAATAATGATAGAAAACACAAGAGAGATTTTTTTGGACATCTTTCCAAAATATGTACAGAATAGTGCTGAAAACTCTGTTGCGGATTCGAATAGATCATTCAATTTATAAATTGTTTCTTCATTAGTTGATAAAGGTTAAACAGAAACAATCTCTAATTACAGAATTTTTTATTTAAAAATTTTTTTTGACTGTGTTTAGTGAACTTTCAGGCCTAAACTGTTTCTGACAAACTTTGTTTACATGAATATTCTAAATATAGACTGTGCTCATATTTTTAACTTAAATATCAAAAATATGAATACTGCAATATATTCTCTTCTTCTATAAAAGTTGGTAATTCCTGCCAAGTAAACTCTAGATTGGTATACAGAATGCACCAAATAAAAAGAGACTTTTCACTATCCTATAAACTGTGTGCAACATTGAATTTGCCATCATATAGCAAAAATGCATTTAATAATTATAAGGAAAAACTCTCGTATCAAAAGAAGCCAGATATTCAATGATGAAAGCAACTAACATTGTGGAGACGAAACAGAAATAAAATAAAAATAAAATCATTAAATATAGTATTGTTAAAGGAACGGGGTAATGTATAGGCTATATGAATGCTTGCATTATTGCGATTTCCACTGACCTGGGTAAAGTTCTTGTCAAATTGTTGTCCTACCTGTACGAAATACGAAAAATAAACATTGAATATACAACACTTAAAGCGGATTATGTTTGCCACTGTAACTTTGAAGATTCGGCATCTGAAATTGAAGTAGTTCGTATTATTAAAGTTTATTAAAGAATGAAAGCTATACTATTCTGAATATTAAGGTAGCGGTTGATCCATAACTCATACAAATGTTTACGGCAAAAATAGTGTTTATATTAGTGGAACGTAAAGGACATATTCAGAAACGTGTTATGTCCTCGTGAGAAAGTTAAAATCTAAAACTAAAGGCTTGTCAAGTAAAGGTCGTAGAGTGTTGCGGAGATATCGTTACTTAGCTTATCTTCAAGCTACACTCATCTCCTGGGTAGTGCTAAGTGAGTAACGTCTGTGCAGCACTCGCCTTAAGGCATTCAAAACAAACAACTGCCCAAATGTTTGCCAGCTGTATTAGAACAAAAAATATTTTAAATATATTTTTTAAGGTTTATTATATTGCTCATGATTAAATGAAATTTCAAGTCAAAATTTTAAAAAATTTCACCCCGAAAGTGAGCGGATGCCTTAAATAATAACAAATACTTTAAAAATTGAAAATAAAATTTTTATCATTAAATTATTCGAATAGTAGTGAACGCTGGATCAAAAGAAAATGACTTGTTTTCCTTTAAATATTTGAGATAAATACTACGAAAATTCAATAAATAGACATGACGGTTTTTATATTGAAATTTTAGTAATTTAATATAAATTTCATTTTAAAATGTTTGATAATAATTTATAAAGTTTAATTTATATTTCCAAAAATTCTTCTTACTCTTCTAGAAGGCAATTTTAACGTACTAAAGTAATTTTGTCTACCAATAAAATTTAAATGAGTACAATTTATCTGCTTAATACTTATCTCCTATTCCCAAAAAAATTATAAAATAAAGTTTTCCACAACTTTTAAATTTGGTGATGACAATTGTATTATTAATTTCTATATAATATAGCATAATCATCACTATTTT
>BPLQ01005946.1:473832-490522 GCA_021605075.1 Caerostris darwini | reverse complement strand
CATTTAGGAAATTATTTATTTATCTATTTTTCTAAACTCATGTTTGTGAAAATTGCAACACCATGAAGGAATCGTCATAATTGAATGAAATTTTATACGCAGTTGAGTGGTAGTGGTACAAATAAATGACTAAATGTTCAAAGCAAACAAACAATAACAAGAGATCGGAATCAGTATATTCTGTAGCCACCACGCGCCGCAATAAGTGCTGCTACACGACGTGGCATGGAGTCAAACAAATTTTGAATGTCTGCCTGAGGAAGAGCATTCCATATTGTTTGTATGCGTCCCAAAGTTCGTCTGCAGAAGCAACAGGACGAGGATCACGAGCGAGACGCCGACCAACGAAATCCCACACATGTTCAATCGGTGACATATCCTGGGAATACTCAGGCCAAGGAAGAAACTGTACCTGCCGCGTTGCAAAGAAGGATTGAACAGTCCTAGCGATATGAGGGCGGGCATTGTCCTGTTGAAATACAACGCCTGGCAAGGTTTGAAGGAAGGGTACAGCTTGGGGCTGTAGAACTTCACTGATGTACCGGTTGCTGTTCAGATTGCCCACAATTCTTAGCAATTGAGATCGTCCATGATATGCTATGGCACCCCAGACCATAACTCCGGGTGTTCGTCCACTGTGGTGTTCGATAATGCACTCCGGAAGGTGGCATTCACCGGCATAGCGCCTGACACGAATGCGGCCATCATGGTACCACAAATTAAAGCGGGATTCGTCAGAAAACACGACATGCTGCCAATCAGCACGCCAGTCTCTATGCTGAGCGGCCCATTGTAGCCGCAGGCGGCGATGGTTTAGTGTGAGAGGGATCCTGTATAAAGGAGTCCTTGCGCAAAGTCCACGCTAAAGCAGACGTCTACGAATTGATGAAGCACGCAATGAAACACATGTAGCTATTGGCCACTGTGCTGCCAATTGTCTAGAGGAAGCTGTACGGTCCGTAAGCGTCATGCGGACCAGATGTCTGTCATGGCGAGCTGACGTCCCATTTCTGGGTCCACTCCCGGATTTCCGAGTTGTCTGACACTCGCCCGTCCACTGCTTCCAAAGACGCATCACTGTGCTGCTGTTACGCTGCCCACGAGCGGCTACTGCACGATAAGACAATCCAGCTTCACGAAGGCCGATGATTCTCCCCCGTTCAAACTCTGTAAGTTGTTCAAATCTCGCTCTCTTTCGTCGAAGAGGCATAAGTAGCGATTGAGCTAACGTTTACCACTAGCAGATAACCACCGATAACCACCGATAACCACCGATAACCATACACGCCTCGCTACAGCCGTCTATTTATTCGGATCCATCCGCCGTTCAGAGGGCGCTGCTCAGCATACGCATGCGCTGCGGATTTGAAATTTTAATCATTTGCATATCATGCGCTAATTTGCATTTCGGGAAAATTTCAGCTCACTCGCGTAAGTCCTTCGTGGTGTTGCAATTTTCACAAATATGAGTTTATATTGAATCTAAATGATTTTATATTAAACAATACATTTAACCTTACCTAACTAACTAATGTAATACTTATAATTAAATATTTTAATGCATATATTTATATATTAGATTAGCTCTTCAATAATTCCCGATCTATAAATAAAGATTTTAGTTACTATACTAATCCGTATAAAATCTAGTTTGCATTTTTTCGTAGTAGCCACTTCTAATGTATTTCTAGAATTTATTGCTACATTACGGCTCTCAGTTCACTTTCCTACAAGATATTAACCAGACCACTATCAGTGATGTGGGTACAATTTTGTGCAATGTGACTGCAGATGCTCTGTAAAAGTCACTGCTAGTTGTTGTGTCTTTTCATTCTGCCATTGATTCCCTAAACTGGGCCAAACTCTTCGAGTTCCTTAAAATGTTAATAAAAGTACATAAGTTCGTCTCTTTTCTTTTATGAACAAAATTCCTTTGATTTTCGACTAAAAAATGTTGCATCTTTCGTACTATTATACAACTCTTTTTATATGTATGTATGTATGTATATATATATATATATTTATTTATTTATTTATTTGTCAGCCACTACTTGAATTTTTGAATTCTTATGCTATGTTGTTCATATCTTGTATATTTCCGCATATGTAGAGAGTGGGTTTTTTCTTCTAGACAATATATCTATATACTTTTAGTGCTACCTAAAAGTATATGCTATGCTTATACCTAAACCTATGCTTACCTCTTTAAATAACATTATCATAAAACTAGTGTATATCCTAAAAACATATGTGACAACTATTATCCAAGTTACAAATTAAAAATGCACAATATTTTATTTACTTATTATGTTTTGTGATAACATTAATTTTCAATGTTTTTGCCTATTTTTTTAAACAGATATATTTTTATTTATATCAACTAGATTTTAAATATATTTTTTAAAATTTTATTACATTACTCGTAATTAAATGAAATTTCAAGTCAAAATTTCAGAACCTTCACCCTAAAAGTGAGCGGATGCCTTAAATAATAACAAATACTTTAAAAATTGAAAAAAAAGCCATTTATCATTAAATTATTCAAATTTTATAGAGCACTTTATTTAATATGTAAGGTAACTTTTTTTTACATATTTCATATGAAAGCATTAAAAGTTATTTTTCTGCTTATAGATAACACAAAAATTATTCTTCCTTCAAACTTTATGTGAAGTAAATACTACGAAAATTCAATAAATAGAGGTGAAGTTTTTATACTGAAATTTTAATAATTTAATATAAATTTCATTTTAAAATGTGTATTAATAATTTATAAGCAGAAATTAAATTTAGTAAAAAATATTACGAAAAAAGAGTATTCCTTGTTTAGTTTTATAAATAAAAACTTTCAGACTTCATAAAGTTATATAAAAAAATTTTTTTGCTGAAGAATATTACAGATTTTAATATCCTTAAAACTATGTAAAATATCATACTTTGAACTTTTTCGGATGAAAAGTTCCTTGTCATTTAATACATCATTAAAGGATTGGAATAAAAGAAAGATAGCACAATAAAACTTTTAGGTTGAAACTGTGATCATTTTTAACAGCGTTTCGACAAATATTCTTACACAAAACTCAAAGGTTTATTGCAGAAAAATGTAAAAGTAACTGCATAACATGTAACATCTTTCGCCAAACTTCGCTATTTACTCGTAACTTTGCACAAATAGCATTTCCTTAGCGTTCAAAAAGCCTGTACTTGGTCATTAAATGACTCATTCCTCAAGCTGAAACCTTTGATGATGAAAAGAAATGTCGCAAACAGAAATGAGAGAAGGAGAATAAAGTTCTAGCTAGGTTTTGTATCGTAAAAAAAACATTTGAACTTGAACTCTATTTATCATTTATTTGAAATAAATATTTCTTATTAAAATATATTATTTTGAATGTTTTAAGTTTTTGTTATCTTATTAAATGATATCTGTTTATTTAATTTTCTGATTATGTTTAAATTCAGATTAATTAGCAAAATCCTATTTATTTACAAGAAATTTTTATACATATATACCGGATATCTCAACGGTGATAAGACAAACTGTGAAGGGTGGTACAGCTTACTAAAATATACATTTTTTGTATAGGAATGTAGGAAGTGACGTGTTAAGGCACGAACAAAAAAATGAGACAAGGAATAAAAAGCATTGTTTATTTATAACATTATTGCAAAGTGTTTCTTTGAATCAATGTTCACAATAAATGCTCTTAATTGTGACCATCCACAGCAATACATGATTTATAGATTGGAAAGAGCGATTGGTGAACAGTTCCAAAAATACCAAACGTTTCGATCAAACTGACAGTTGCAATATATAGCCCAGCTATGAGGTCTTCAATTGAATCAACTGGAGTCTCGTAAGTGAAAGCACAATTGCAAACCCAAAGTAGGAACAAAAAATAGTGTACATCAGGATTGTCAGCCAATGGAATGCCAATGTCAGGAAATGGAATTCGTCACAAGTGACAGAATCACTTGTGACATGTATCAGTTGGTGCATTGTGCCTGGCTGTTGTGAGCAATTCGTTTGAAAGTGTATTCTTTATATGTAAAGTGTACAGTAAGCTGTATCATCCTTCAAAGTTCATAAAATAACCACAGAATCACCCGGTATATACAGGGTGTTCATCATAAAAGCTCTTTATAAATTCAAAAATTTATTGCAAAGATTTATGAAAGAACGGAGAAGTGAAAATTATTGCAAAGTGATACATATGTGTTTTATTCCTCATTTAATTTAATTTAATACATCTCTATATGGGCATCAGTAATTGCCTGAATCACATCAAAATGGTACACGACACACAATACCTTTAAAATAATCCCATAAAAAGAAGTCGAGGCGATCTAATAATTGAGATATCCATGGTTATGTTAAATATATCGGGATCGAACAGTGGGATATGGGTAATATAAAACAGAGAATCACTGATGGTGTTTCCATCACTGATACAGACAGAGTATGGCAGGAATCGAATGCCATTTTGATGCACTTCATGGTATGGTACCTATATAGAAACACTAAAATAAATTAAAAATTGAAAAGGAAAAACAAATTAAATACTTATATGCATCCCATTTTGTTATAACTTTCATTTATCTGTTCTTTTCTATTGCTTTTGCAATAAAATTTTAAATTATGAAAATATTTAATAGGACACCCTATATTTAATAATCTAATTTAAATTTCAATAAATCTTCCCTATATTTTTATACTGAAGTCGTATAATAAACCTGTGGCTTTTGAGTATTATCTAATAATTTTAATCAAAATCGAATAATTTTAAAGAAAATTATTAATATTGGAATAAGGTGGAACGGGAAATATTATTGAAAATAATTTTAAATTGCCAATGAAAGAGCAAATTTAATAACAAATTTTCCTTTAATTTTCTACTCCTAAAAGGTTTCTTAGTTAATCAATAAAAATGTCACTGAGATATGATTCAGTAAATATTTTCTTATCTGAATTAATTAGTTTTGAAGCTTAATTTAAATAAAATTAAAATATTTTATTAATATCTTTTTTATTATTTTTTAATTATTTACCTCTATCGTACTACTTTTCGCTGTCATATATGCTACCAATATGAAAGCAAATTATTTTGATTATATATTGTTTATAAATTTCCTACTTGTAAGTTTTCACATGTATAATACAAATGCATTTCTACTGATAAAATTTAAATTAGTACAATTCAACAGCTAAATACTTAATCGCATATCCCAAAAACAATTATAAAATAAAACTTTACACAACTTTTGCAATTGTGATAACAACAATATTATTAATTTTTACGTAAAAGTATACAATAATCCTTACTTCCTTAGGAAAGAATTTATTTCTCTATTTTTCGTTAATACAAATAAATGATTTCATATTAAATAGTACATTTATCCTTAATTTACTAGCGAATATAATATGTGTGTGTGTAACTTAATCTACATCTTCCCTCTAAATTAACGCTATAACTTAAGAATTCAATTGGTAATCTAATCCCTATTAGACTTATTTTGCATTTTCTCGTAACAGCTACTTCGGATGGCAACACAACTTCCACTCTATTTCTAGAATTTATTGCTACCTTATGCTCGCTGCAAGATATTAGCCAGACCACTTTTAGTGATGTGGGTTAAATTTTGCTCGATGTGACTGCAGATGCTTCGTAAATTTCACACCTAGTGGTTGTGTCTTTTCCCTCTGCCATAGTTCCCCTAAACTGGGTCAAACTCTATAAGTTCCTAAGAAATGTTAATAAGAGTACATAAATTCGTCTCATTTCACCAAAATTTCTTTGCAATTTGTAGCAACTTTTCGAGCTGTTATATATATATATATATATATATATATATATATTTGTGTTTTTCATATCCAGTGTATTTCTGAATAAAAGCAGAGTGTGCGTTTTTTCTTCAAAACATTTACCCACAGTTCAAGCCCATATAGAAGTCGAAATAAAAACGTTTTCGTGTATGAATAGGACATAAATTTTAGTATGGAACAATTGAAAGTGATGAAGATATGTATCCGGGCATTCCAATGAGTGAATGTGAATTCTACGAACTACTCCCAAAAGTGAATTTTGACAGGTTTTATAAAAGTTTGTATTCAAAATATTCAATTTAAGTTACAAATTTTAAGTAATTTGCCTTCTCCATTGTTAGCGGGAAGTATATTTCACCAATATCAGGACTTTCATTTTAACGACAATACAACAAACCAACAATATAAACAGTTTTGAACATAAAACAAGCCATTTTCCATAAAACGAATAATTCAATTTTAAATAGAATAATTTTTTTTATATTCTTAAGTAATATAGATTATTGGAATAAAAAAAGCACTTTATTTAGCAATATTTGATAAGTTATCACTTGTTCTTGGGAAATGCAAAAGTACTTAAGTTTTTTGCAAGATTAGTGGTTCCTTATATAAGCCGACCCTGTACTTATAAAAATTTATTTTTAAAAAAACTTTATTTTGCAAAAGGTCCTAAAACTTTTCAGCTTATACTCGATTGTATGGGACACACAGACACACATATTATATATATATATATATATATATATATATTTGAAAAGGGGGAAACGGTATGACATCAGCAATAATTGACAGGCGGTTGAATTGTTGCTTTGCACGCAGTTTTGGCCTTTTGAAAACTGATTTTTCCCATCCAATGTGGTACTATCTTGCCGTGGTATAAAGGCTTTCCACTAACAGTGCCACAAGTGTTGAATGATTTGGAAGTAATTTTTTCCGTCAAGAAACCGAAACAATCCAGCACATTGAACACTATAGTTGGTTTAACGTGCAACTCATGCAATCATAATTTCGATTCAAAATGTCATTGGTAGCCAAATCCACTTGCGTCATGCAACTTAAAGCACCACTTATTATTCACTCTGGAACTTTTTCTGGTATCGTAACCGTTTCCCTCTTCTTCAAGTATCTTCAGTTCAAATTTGATCTCATATCTAACGAGTGTTCCTTTTTTACGGCATTTTAAAAGTGGGATTTAATTCTAATCATTTTATATATATATATATATAGTATACATGCGTGTGTGTTTCGAAATTTAATTTCTAATGCTACAAAAAATTCATCATCCTTGCTACAGAAGACAAGATGGAAACACTTCTATAAATTGTAAATTGTCAGTGAAGGTCATCATTTGAAACAATCAAAAGTAAAAGAACGAGACGCATACACAGAAAACGTCATTTCCTCTACAAACATCAACCTCACAAAAAAAAAGGAAAAAGCCACCATCTTGCTTCCACGGAAAAGAACACAGTTTCCACGATTCCACAAATTAACCGAGGAAGCACACTTCCCCCCCACGCCAGTGTATCCTCCAGTTAATTCGCTGTAGATCAAAGCAGCGCTGTTTCGACTTGCAATCCTAACTCGATTACCTCGTCGGTCGATGGTTTGAAACGTGGGGCAACATACAGTAGGCCCCCTTTTAGGTCGCCGTGGGACCTCAGCAGTCGTCGATTCGATTTGGGACCGAGGGACCTTCTAATCAGATGGCCAATAGAAGTTCTGCTACAAAACAATGTGAGAAACAGAACAGATTCGTAGAATTCCCTGGGTTTCAGTAAGGGTGCCCAACACTGCACGTTCGATAACGACCATTTCTTGTAGAAAAAATTCTTGCCTTCTTGTGTGTGAAGTAAAATAGGGTTGGGAATATGGGAAAAAGAACCGCCTGGTTTAAAATGTTTTTTCCTCTGAATCTTTATTCGCTATCCTTAAATAAGTTTTGAGTACATAATCTATAATCCAACTATTTCCAGATATATTTTCCTAAGAACTTATTTAAAAATTTGAAAAATAAAGGTATTAAAGAAAAAAAAAGATAATTAAAAATATTAAATTTTAGAAGATTATCAATGCATGGATTCAGCAAATATCATTTTTATTTTTATTCGAATAGTATAAAATTGACACTACAAATCCTATAAATACCAACTTAAAACAATAAAATGTGTCAGAGCAACCACTCATCAATACAAACATTACATTTGTTTCCCATGCCATATTGGATTGCAAAAAAAAAAAACACTCATTACTTCAACATGATCAAAATCATCAAAAAATTACCCACGGAGTTTATTTATCATTTCAAAATCTAATAACACGGTTTAGAAAACGCTGTTTGAAAAATGCTTATCAAAAATTTCTGGAACACGAAATTCAACTAAAAGAATTCTATCCAAACGGAAATCAAACCATCGAACATCAACCAACTACAGTAGAAAAAAAAGAAGAAGTCAACTAATCTTTTGATCAAAGCACCATTCATTTTTACTAAGCATATCGTTGCTGCGACTTGATTAATTACCAATGACGTCTCTCTTTAAACAGTAATTAACTTCCAGCGGCTACAAATCCTTCGACGTTCGACTTTATAAAAGCAAATTTAAAATGAAAAAAAAGGAAACAGTACTGCATTTCCATAAGATTTTGCAATAATCTTTTCTAGATTTTGCTAGAGTTAAATGATATACCGCCCCAGCCAAGGCGAGCGAAGAAAAATATGCAATAATTAAAGGGAAATTACATTCATGAATGTGTTTGGAAAGCTTTCCAGATTTGTTTACCTTCTTTGACAGCCCACTTAATTAATATATCTGGGAATATTAATTTCCCATTCGATTGAAGGAATTTGATGAATACCATAATTATGTCAAACAAAGCGTGTTTCTATTAAGTAAACTCAGATGGAAATAAAAGAATTCCGTTTCGCTTTATCGTTTATTTATCTATCTATTTGTTCATTCAGTAAAAGCTCTGTAGCTATTCACGACACGTCAAACGAATTTTAAATTTTATTAAATTAATTTATTAATATTTAATTAAATTGATTTATAAAACCACATCAATAAAATTAATTTCAAAATGGCAAGCATTTTGAAATCAATATAACATATTTTTAATTATTATAATATATTCTATAAGTATAAATTAAACATCTTTTTATTATTACGGCACTTTTATTAATATATATTTTAGTAAATTAGACATATTTTAATAAATATGACATATTTTTTATGTTTTTACAGATTTTATAAACATCTATTTTTTGTTTGTTTGCTTGAGCATCTGTGGACCTCCCATTCTACTGACGATATTCATTTACGTGTGAGAAGGGGAGTGTTATCTAATATTGACAAACACTACAGAAAAATTAAAAATATTACATAAAAATTTTGAAGGTCACAATATAAAGACAGTCATATTTTAAAGTAGTTACAATCATTACGTTTTTATTTTTATTCGAATAGTATAAATTTTACACAGCAAATTGTACTAACACCATCCTAAAAGAATAAAATGTATCACAACAACAAACACTGCATTTTTATCCCATGACATATCGAATTGTAAAAAAAAAAAAAAAACGCTCAAAACATCAAAATGTTCAAAATAATCAAAAAATGAACCACGAAGTTAATTTATCATTTCCAAATCTAATAACACGGTTTAGAAAACGCTGCTTGAAAAATGCTTATCAAAAATTTTTGGAACACGATATTCAGCTAAAAGAATTATAAGCAATAATGATAACAAAATGTTCAGCATTTTGAAATTCAATTTGGCGTAATTTTATGTTGATAAAATAAGATAAAAATATGTTACATTTATGTTGATAAACATAAATGTAACATATTTTTATTTTTATAGCATATTTTCATAAATATAACAAATTTTTATTATTATAACATATCTCAAGAAATATGACACATTTTTTAGGTTAAAATATTTTATAAACACTTATTTTTTTGTTTGACCAGCAATGGGCCTCCCATTCTACTTACGATGCTCATTAACGGTTGAGAAGGGGAGGATATTATCTCCTGACAGGACATTTAGGGGCAACAACTCCACATTTGCCTGTTGTATGGGAGGAAACTTGAAGAACTCCCACGAGGCAGTCTGATTCTTGATGCTAAACACTTTAGATGCAGTTTTCCTGCTTCACATTAATACAGCCAGCATATATCATATATTTGCATTTTTATTACAATAATATTGTCTGTACTTTAAAGAGCTATAAATTTTAAGATTATTATCAGAAAAATAGAAAGGCAAAATTATTAAGTATTTACAAATAAAAAAAAATACATTGCACATAGTTTTGCAAAATATATAACTATTATTGACAAACAATACAAAAAAATTTAAAATATTTTATTTTATTTCCCATGACATATCGGATTGCAAACAAAACCACTCAATTCTTCAACATGATCAAAATCATCAGAAATCCAACCACGAAGTTTATTTATCATTTCAAAATCTAATAACACAGTTTAGAAAACGCTGTTTGAAAAATGCTTATCAAAAATTTTTGCAAAACACAAAATTCAGCTAAAAGAATTCTATCCAAACAGAAATTAAACCATCAGCAGAAGTAAAAAAAAAAGGAGTCAACCAATCTTTTTATCGAAGCAACGTTCATCTTTAATAAGCATATCGTTGCTGCTACTTGATTAATTACCAGTGACGTCTCTCTTTAAACACTAATTAACTTCCACCGGATACAAATCCTTCAATGTTTGACTTTATAACAGCAAAAATGAAAAACTGCAGCATTTCCTTAAAGATTTTGCAATAATCTTTTTTAGATTTTACCAGAGTTAAATGATATCCCTCACCAGCCAAGCCGAGCGCAGAAAAATAAGCAATAATTAAAGAGAAATTACATTCATGAATGTGTTTGGAAAGCTTTTCAGATTTGTTTACTTTCTTTGACAGCCCGCTTAATTAATATATCTGTAATATTAATTTTCCATTCGATTGAAGGAGTTTGATGAATACCATAATTATGTCAAGCAAAGCGTGTTTATATTAAGTAAACTCCGATGGAAATAAAAGCATTCCGTTTTGCTTTATCATTTATTTATCTATATATTTGTTCGTTCCATAAAGCTCTGTAGCTATTTAAGACATGTCGAATGAATTTTAATTTTTATTGAATTAATTTATTAATAGTTAATTAAATTGATTTTCAAAACCACATCATTAAAATTAATTTCAAAATGCAAAACATTTTGAAATCCAATTTGTTGTAATTTTATGTTGATAACAAATTCTAAAAACATAAATGTAAAATATTTTTATTATTATAACATATTTTAATAAATATAACATATTCTTATTATTATAACATATCTTAATAAACATATATAATGATGACATATTTTTTTGTTTTTAACATATTTTATAAACATTTATTTTTTTTTGTTTCAGCAGCGATGGGCCTCCCATTCTAATTACGATGCTCATTAATGGGTGAGAAGTGAAGGATATTATCTCTTGACAGGACTTTAAGGGGCTCCACATTTGCCTGTCGTATGGGAGGAAACTTAAAAAACTCTTACTAGGCAGTCTGAATCACGGCGCTAAACACTTTAAATGCAATTTTCATGCTTCACATTAAAACACCCACCATATACATCATATATTTGTATTTTAATTATCATATTGTCTGTATTTTAAAGTGATATATGAAATTCATAAATACAAGTAAAATTTAAAAATCAATATCGGAAAAATAGAAAGGTAAAATAAAAAAGTATTAAACAAATTTAAAAAAAAAAACATTGCGTATTGTATTGCAAAATATATAACCCTTATTTACAAACAATACGAAAAAAAAGTAATATACACACATGTCCATAAATTAAGGATAATTCAGAATCATACAGAAATTGAACTCTAAAATAAAAATTTCACCTGTAGAATTGTCACACACATCTTGAAGAAGAATATGCAAATTACAGGGAACCATCAGATGGCGCGAATAGTACGTCACAATGACGAGAGAGTAAGAGAGGGGTATATAAGGAATGGTGGCAAAGAAGTAAAATTGTTCACAAGCGCTTTCAAAGCCTTTCAGTGCAATAACCGCATAGTTATGGCACAAAGGAAGCATTTGGATGATTTTTTACGTGGTAGAATTATCGGACGACTGGAATGTGGACGTACCCAGCTGGAAGTATCCGAGGAACTTGGAATCGCCCAGAGTGTCATCTCCAGGCTTTGGCAACGATTCCAAGATGATGGTAATGTGAGTAAATGTTACAGCACAGGTCGCCTCCGAGTTACAACGACGAATGAGGACCGGTATTTAGCAGTTACTGCCAAAAGAAACAGACGGAGCACAGCATCAGACCTGTCTCGTCATCTCTCTTCACCTACCGGCAGACCGACACCGTTTCAAGGCAGACCGTTTACAGACGCTTAGGGCACATGGTCTATATGCTCGTAGGCCTGTCAGATGTGTTCCACTTACCGCAACTCAGTGTCGCCTGCGATTAACCTGGAGTAGAGAGCATGCATTGTGGACACCGCAACAATGGTCTGGTGTGATGTTTTCCGACGAGTCCAGGTTTAGTTTGCAGTCTTATTCTCGCCGGACTTTCATATGGAGAGCGCTAGGTACCCGTTACCACCAAGAGAACACCATTGAACGACACCGTTACGGTGGTGCAGGATGGCTCGTTTGGGGAGGAATTATTCTTGGTTCCAGAACTGACCTGCATGTTCAGAGTGTAACGATGGCAGGCCACATCTATCGGGGTGTCATTCTGGAACAACATGTACGTTTGCTTCGGGGCGCCATGGGTGCTGAATTTCTGTTTATGGATGACAACGCCCGTCCTCACCGTGCAAACATTGTAGACGAATGCCTTCAATTAGAGAATATCACCCGTATGGATTGGCCAGTAACTTACCGGACTTGAATTCAATAGAGCATGTGTGGGATATGCTTGGCCGACGAATTTTAGCCCGTCAACCCCCTCCCACCTGTTAACCGAAACTTCGGAGGGCATTGCTTGATGAGGGGTGTAATATTCCCCAAGATCAGATTGATACTCATCACTTTCTCCCAACAGTGTCCACAAAAATGTCAACAAACACAAATATAAATTGCTTTGTTACGGGTCATGGTCCCTTTCCAGCATACCTATACAGGTTTAACATTAAAGATACGGACAATTGCATTTGTGGCGAAATAGGCACACCGGATCATTATCTATTCTCTTGCTCTCTAACAGATTCAAATCATGCACTCCAACCAAACCCAGAAACATATGAAGCCTGGGCAAAAAAAGGAGCAATCTCCAAAAAAATAAAAGAAAAAATTATCAAGGTTATGGACTTTGTAACGCACAATATAGACTATATCACACAATAGAAGCCATAAACATGTCAATAATATTGTGATGTAACCATATCCCTTAACAGTTTATGTTTATCTATTTACTATTCATAGTTCATATCACTAAGAACCTTGTGTCAACAATTCTACTGTGCATATGTATATAACTGTTATTCTTTTCTCAAGGTGTCTAAATTCATTTTTAATTTTCCTTTTATTATATATTAGATTTTTTTTAAGTAGTTTTAGTAGAGCGGTTGCTGGCGGAAAGCATGGAATACATGCTATTCACCATAAATCACTCAAAAAGGCCTAAAGCAAGAGTTCCTAGAACTCCTCACGATTGAGAGCCGTTCTGGCGTGTTGATATGCACCAGACAACTCTCAAAGCGGAACGGACCCAGTCATTATCACTGATTAACAACAGTGAACTCAGCCAAAGGGCTGCTTGCGTTACCCAGAGTGGTTATTCAATCCTCCTTTCCGTAGTTGTGCAACCAACACTGAAATCCCGTTAATTCGGGAAGGCCAGTGGCACTCCTGCGGCGTCCAAGATCAGATTGATAATTTGATACTCAGCGTGCCTAGGCTTTGTAAGGCCTGTATTGCATCGTCCGGGAGACATACTCCATATTAACCATCATACTAACCATATTATACTGTTTTTTGTAAATAGGTTCTTTTTTGTAATTTGCTCCAGGCAGTAAAAATCGCAATTTTTATTAATTATGTCAAACATATAGCATCTGTTTTGCTCTTTACCTTTTGTTTAATAAATAGACTTTACAAATAAGTCAAATTTGTTTTGCTTCTGTCTCTTTCTTTGCCTGAACTTCATTATCCTTAATTTATGGACATGAGTGTATTTAAGATCAAATTATGAGGACAGTCTCATTCTAAAGTATTGACAATCATGACGACGTATGCTTACATATTTATTCGAATAGTATAAAATTCACACAACAAATCCTATGAATACGTTTCAAAAATAATAAAATGTATCACAGCAACCACTTGTCAATACAAACACTGCATTTGTTTCTCATGACATTTCAGATTACAAAAAAAAAACCACTCAATACTTCAACACAGTCAAAATCATCAAAAAATTAATCAAGGAGTTAATTTATCATTTCCAAATCTAATAATACGGTTTGGAAAACGCTGGTTGAAAAATGCTTATCAAAAATTTTTGGAACACTAAATTCAGCTAAAAAAATTCTATCCAAACGGAAATCAAACCATCGAACATCAACCAACAACAGCAGAAAAAAATTAAAACATGTCAACTAATCTTTTTGTCAGAGAACCATTCATTTTTAATAAGCATATCGTTGCTGCTACTTGATTAATTACCAGTGACGTCTCTCTTTAAACACTAATTAACTTCCTGCGGCTAAAAATTCTTCAATGTTTGGCTTTATTAAAGCAAAAATAAAAAGCATTTCGAAAAGATTTTGCAATAATCTTTTCTAGATTTTACCAAGGGTTAAATGATATACCGCCCCAGCCAAGACGAGCGAAGAAAAATATGCACTAATTAAAGGGAAATTACATTCATGAATGTGTTTGGAAAGCTTTCCAGATTTGTTTACGTTCTTTGACAGCCCGCTTAATTAATATATCTGAGAATATTAATTTCCCATTCGATTGAAGGAATTTGATGAATACCATAATTATGTCAAACAAAGCGTGTTTCGATTAAGTAAACTCGAAGGAAAATAAAATAATTCCGTTTCGCTTTATCATTTATGTATCTATCTATTTGTTCATTCAATAAAGCTATATTCAAGACATTTCAAATGGATTTTAATTTTTATTAAAATCATTTATTAATATTTAATTTAATTGATTTGCAAAACTCCATCATAAAAATTATTTTCAAAATGTTAAGTTCTCCAATTCAGTGTAATTTTATGTTGATAATATATTCTATAAACATAAATAAAACATATTTTTAAATTTTTAACATACTTTATAAACATTTATTATTTTTTTTTTTGTTTGAGCAGTGGTTGGCCTCGCATTATACTTACATTGCCACCAACAGGGGAGAAAGGGAGAATATTGTCTGTTCGAAGGACTTTTAAGGGCTTTTAAGTTCCATATTTTCCCGCCGTAGGGAGAAAACCCGGAAAACTCCTACTATGTACTCTGACTTAATATGTTAAACAGTTTAGATGCATTTTTCATACATCATATTAATACAATCGGCATTGTGTCTTCTGGATTCTGAAATCAATGACTGAAACAGACACATTCAATGTATTGAAACAGAGTCTTCCTGTATGCTAATTGTTCAAGTCACTGCTAGGCCGTTGATCGTGCTATCTTTCTTACTGGATCTCATATTTGTCTTTTTGTATCGCCACTTTTATCATTCCGGTTTAAAATATTGATGGTATCAAAAAATATAAGTGTATTTATTCCACTTTTAAGCTGAAAATACCTATCGTTACAGAACCACCTTCATGCTTGTTTATCGTATTCTGATTTCTGCTTTAAATTTTTTAACTTGCACTGCATCCTGGCAGTGTGAATTACTCTGATAAAAAAAATTAAAAATCAGTGTGGAAATCCTTATTCAATTTTCTGCAAGTTACAATCCATTATTTTTAGTTAGTCAAGGTTTCTGGGTGACAACTTCTATAATACATGAATTGTTTCAATTTGCAACGTAAAATTACCAAATAAATTATTTAATGAAAAAATATTTAGCTGGCGAAATATTCTTCAATGTATTTCGGAAAAAATTTGTTTCCATAAATTTATCAAAATATCTTGCGTCTGCCTCTCTTTCTCTCTTTCTATATGCATATATATAATTTATGGTTACTATTATTTGTCAGAGCATGTATTTGAATGTAACACTTTAGGTATTTTGACATGTATCAATAAGATGTAAATCGTTTCTTGAGTTTGTAATAAACTTTTTATTCGATTTATCTTGCTTTTTATAGATCAAACTTCAAAAAAATGTATGTAAAATTATTTTCAATTAAGGATTTTTATCAAATGTTCTTTAATTTATTGCATATTAGCGTTAATATCTAAGAACGTTCACTTGATGTATTAATCGGGAATATTATTTTTGTATAGTCTGCATTTTGCAGTTATCATTTGACAAGCAGTTTTGTGTCTAATCGTATTTAAATGCAATACACAGTATAATTCCTAAAACATTATCCAGATGGCGCTATCTATCAATGATAAAATTTATTTTTGTACCTCAGGAGAATTGCACTTGTAAGCAGTGGATAAGCAATTGATAAACAATACGAAAAAATTTTAAAATATTATAGTTAAATCTTTAACATCAAAATATAAAGACAATCTTATTTTTTAAGTATTGACAATCATAACAATGTGCGTTTATATTTTTATTTAAATAGTATAAAATTGACACAACAAATCATATTAATACTTTTCCAATACAATAAAGTGTGTTGCAACAACCACTTGTCAATACAAATACTGCATTTGTTTCTCATGACACAACGGATTGCAAAAAAAAA